>APFE030670169.1:0-10556 GCA_000404065.3 Pinus taeda | reverse complement strand
TTTTTTTTCTCAGTAAATACTAATTCTATTAAAGGAGAGTAACAGTAAATTTACAAGGAGGACGAAGCCTCAACATAGAAGAGCTGCATGCTTTCAACTTTACAAGAACTGTCCCATGATTGGGAAAATCAATTACGATATTTAGAAAACCAAATAAAGGAACATGAAGATTGGGAAGGGATCCAAAAAGAGAAGCAATCCCAATGAAGTTAACTTGAGCAGCAGTGAAGACTGTCAAAAATATCATAAGAACCTTGAACTGCTAAACCATATGGAATATAGAAAAAACCAGAGAGACACCCAGCCAGACCACTTCAGCAGAAACAAAGAATCAAGGACCTGGAAATATGAGTCAAAAAGAAATCATAGGATCTGTCCATGGGAACCAGGTGTTGTCACATGACTGCCTCCTGGTCCAGTGGCTCCTCCACCACCGGACACTCATTGCCATACCATAATTTTTTGTCTTTTGCAGCATTGTCATCTCCGCTGCCACCTGGAAGAGTCGAATTCGGGGAAGTGCTGCTTGAGTTTCCTTCAGCAGCAATCGAAGTTGAAGCTCCATGGGTGATGCCACCTGGAGACAAAGCTGCCCCTTTATCCTTGTCTGCTGCCTGCAAATCGCTCTGCGTCTTTACCTGATCATCCTCATCCTGTTGTCGCTCCATACCATGGGTACTTGCTATTATGAAGCCTCCCTGAGAAGAATCCGCCACAGTGTGAGATGAAACATGAGGTGGGGACTCCCCCTCCGTGAAGATAATGGAGATATTTGTAGAGATAATAGGCTTGATTAAACTACTCTGGAACCTAAAATGATAATTATGAAAGGCATGATACGGATATGGTTGGGGGGGGGCTAGACGGAGGCGTCATCGCTTGAGAAGCACGGGAATTCAACTGAGCAGCTTGAGCAAGCTGAGAACGCCTGCGACCTCCACGTCTCCTGCTATTCCAACTCCTCATTCTGTTCCTCACCATCGCTCGATAGCAGGAGAATAGCAGGAGAAGACTCGATGGTAGTAGTGGAGGAATACAGCCTACAGGGGATAAAATAAGCTATATTCCCATAACAGGGCCGACCAAGGGAGGAATAACATTGGGTTTCAATCGCCAGAGCCTAAAAACACAACATGAGGAGAAAGGCTGAAGTCTCCATGATTAATATCGCTTGAGCCTTGCATTTACCGAGGTTACCCATTAATTCATCCTTTGAACCGATTTGAGTTCGCGTCGAGTGAGCCTGCCTGTGCCTGACGCCATTCTGGGTAAGGGCGCTCATCTGCAGTTCACAGGACGATACGCCAGCGTTCATTAATACTGTAATTAACTTTGAATTGAATCACCCGCATCTGGTATATATATATATAATATATATATATATATATAATTATATTATAATATTAGATTATTAATTATATTATATTTCTTTCCAATCCTACTTACGTTATTTACATTTTCAGTTCTTAATATTATATTATAATCATTTATATTATATTATATATAAAGAGAGAGAGAGAGATTAGATTAGATAATAGAATAATAATTTAATTAAAAATATTTATACTTTCACATTCTATCAATTCTATCACTTATAATAGAAATAGAAGATAAGATAAAATAAGATAAGCACTTAAATGAATTAGTCATTATGTTCACTCAATGCATTATTTTAAAATGTTAATTGTTTTTAAAGAAATGATCTAATATATTTTTAAAGTCAAGAAAATAAATTTACTTTTTTTTATTGTATATTAAAAAGAGGGAAGTATGCAAAGCTAGCCGCTTTGAAATAATTTTTTTAAAGTTATTTTTTCACAAATGATTCTATAATTTCTTTTTAATAATATTATATTTGAAAAAATGTAAATTTGTGAGATGAATTTATAGTTTATTTGTTTCAAGTTATTTTTTAATCTCAATGAGGATTTATTGTGGATTATTTTTCCAAATTTATATTCTTTAAATTTTAATTATAAAAATCTGCAAATAGTTAATATTATATCCTTTTAATATTAAAATATACTTTGAATTATGTTAATAGCGTCTATATTAAAATAAGGTTTCCATAATTTTAATTTAATTATTAATAGTTATTAGCTAAATGATAGGGATTTACTTTACCACAAAATATTTTAAAATATTCATAATACTATATACAAACTAAATGTTAAGATTTATCTTCAAAATAGTTATGTCATTTTAATTAAATTGGTCCATTAAAAAAATATCATATGAGGTGATTTATGGTTTTTTAGATATGTGATATTAATAAGGCACGGTATTGGCCCATAGTATTGTAACAAAATATATTTGCAAACTAAAAATCTTCACAATAAAGTACGACTAAATCTCCATAGTTAATAACATTATTCCTTATATTTTCAAATATATATCAAATGCACATGTTTAACTTATTCACTAAAATATACTTCATCATAGATTTCATATTATAAGTTTTTAATTTTAACAATATGAAATAAATTTTAACAATAAACTATAAATTTTAACAATAGTTGTTTTTTAAATTAGTTTAGTTGAATTTGTAAGTTAGTGAGTTTCTCAATCGCTTCGACTAAAGAAGGTCGTTAGACGATTATGGCTACCTCGTAAGTGAATATCGAAGATAAATATGGCATTGATATAAAAAACAATTAGATTTGTTGATTTTTTTGTGATATTATAATAAAGTTCCTAATATGGATGGTCTCTCCCTTACCTTGTATTCTCTATATCTATTCTCTATGTGTGTTGTATATTTTTTTTTGTAATATTGTATATGGATTTGGGTAAGGATAAGAGTAATAGCACTTATTCTGAGTCTGGTAACATTGGTTACAACTTTCATTCTTCACTCATGAGTGCTAAGGACAACACACGAGAGCACTAGGTCAAAATGCATGGAAGTGAATGAATATGAGGGTGTGTGAGGGAGTGTTAATCAGTGCTAGCTGTCATGCCAAGGAGGGAGTGACAAGGTATTATAAGCATGGGTAAGGCATGCCAAGTAATATCAGGGAAGGTCAAGAAGTGCTAGAGTGTGCTAGGTAGTTCGGGGGTGTGCTAACATGTGCCAAATAGTGTCAAGGCATGCTAGGTGCTAAGACATGCTAGGATGTGTAGGGTGCCAAAGTATGCCAATATGCATCAAGGAGTTTCAAGATAACAAAAGGAATAACCAAGCCAAAATTTAAGGAGATGAACACATAAGAGGGTTAATAAGTTGGAACTTTATCTTTTCCAAAAGGGGCATGCTAGGCACACTAATAATATGTTCCAATACATGCCAAGTGCCAATGTGTGCCAAGTGCTAATGTTTGTCAATGCAATATTATGCCAAGGAGTTCCATGGCATGCTAGGGACTACAGGGAATGCCAACATATGGTAGGGGAGTGCTATGCTATGCTATGGCATGCCAACATGTGCTTGAGCATCCTACTCATGGCAAGGTGTTCTAGGTACAAAGATGTTCTACGTTCAAAGATGTTCCAAGACATGCGAGGTGCCAAGGAATGTTAGTGTACTATTCCAAAGCATGTTAAGGTGTTCCATGAGTGTTAAGGAGTTCTATGTATCTCTCACTAATAGAATTGACAGAGCTTGATTATGTATTAAATAATATAGTTCCTACACACACTAGTGGAAGTTTATTTAAAGAAAATTTGCTAGATAATAAACCTAATAGAGATGAATTATGTGTTGACTCATAGGAAGACTATATTCTTATGACTTGAGGGAAATGATACACACTAATTACTTCTTAACAAATTGACTGACTATTATAACCGCTATGACCTTGGACAAAAAATGAAAAAGACTCCACAACGATGGTTTTAAATCACTATATTTTGACAAAAGATATTGTAACAGGTACATAGAATCATCAAAAACTCATTGGAATGATTAATGATGATGAACATTTTTTTACCATCACCAAAAGTAACCAAAAAGAACATTGGTGAGGGTCAATAGGAGATCATCACTAGAAGTGTCGCCAAAGAGAAAATTAGTGATGGGCCTTTAATGACCCTCACCAAAAGTGTCACCAAAGAGAGAATTAGTGATGGACCATTAACGACCCTCACCAAAATTGTCAATAAAAATGGCTTTGGTAACAAACCTTAAAGGACCATCACTATATACACTTACAATGATGATTGTTTAAAGACTGTCACCATATGCGACAATGGTGATGGACCTTAAAGGTCCGTCACAGGCATGAAGCATCATAAAAAACCCATTGGAATGATCAATAACGATGAACATTTATTGACTGTCACCGAAATTAATCAAAAATATAATTGGTGAGGGTCAATAAAACATCATCACTAGAAGTGTCACCAGGGCTACGTCTCCGGTCCAGGTTTCAGTGGTGGCCTTGTTTTATTGTGTCTTTAAACAAAGAATTACAATGTATGGACTTAATGTGAGTTCATCGTATTCTCCAGGGCTACGTCTCCGGTCCAGGTTTCAGTAGTGGCCTTGTTTTATTGTGTCTTTAAACAGAGAATTACAATGCAAGGACTCAATGTGAGTTCTCCCGAAGGAGGTTTTGCTTGACAGAGTGGTTCTTGGATTCCCCATGCCACTGGAGTACACAGTCTCTTCTTCCCACTAGCTCTGTGACCTTCTGGTCTACAACGGTAAGAGCCCAACGTGGTGCTTAGCCCAGACAGATCCCTCTATGGGCTGGCTCGAATCTCTCAAGCTCAGTGGTGCTCGATGTTACCGCTGCATCAGCTCGGCCCTCTATCTCGTCCTTCTTTTCTCTTGCTTTACTGCCTTCTACTCTGTGTATTCTTTCCTCCTCTCGGGATTCTGGTCTTTTCCCTTCGTCTCTCGGAATTCTCTCCGACTTGACTTTGTATTCTATCTCTATTCATGGATTTTAGCCATTCGTCTCCATGTTTGTTCAGTTCCTCTTCTGCCTCTGTTAATTCGCCTTCTGCAGCTGCGCTTGGAGTTCCTTGTTCTATGTCAGCATGAATGCTCAGGGAGTGGCCACGTGTCCTCATCTAAATAGCGCCAGCCTACTCGTCAGTTTGTTTGTTCAGTTACGTCATGGATGTGTTCTTCCTCTAGTGTGGCGGTCAAACAGATTCCAAATCTCTTTAGAACGCGGTTTGATTCCCCGTCGATTCTGCTTCCTCCATCGGGCGCAATCTCAACCGCCCGATCTGGGCTCCCCCAGATCCAATGTCATACGCACATCTCGCGTGGTTGAATTGCTCGACTGATAATGCGCGATCAATGGCAGTTTCTCTCACCTCCGCAGCCACACATCGATCTTTAAGTGGGATCGCTCTGCTCTCTTCAAAACCGTTTACCATTTGAGGGCGCCTCAATCAGTACCGCCCGTTTCCAGAGCGCAGGTCTCGCCTTGTACGATTAGTGCTTTTTGCCTTCCCTTCCCACGGTTCTCTGGTTCACCATGCATCCAAGTGCTCGAGCTTCCTCCATTTTGGCCCTGTTTGTCCAACGATGCGCAATTGGCGCTAATTGCACATCAAAAATCACTTCCTTTTCCTGATCTGGGGCTCCTAGGGGCTACTTTGACCTCCTGTGCAGTCTCCATGGGCCTCGATCAGCGTGCCTTGGCCAAGGCCCTCGTCGTTCCATGCTGGTTGCCATTGCCACTGGTTCAGGGTGTTTTTTTATCATTGTTTTTGGAATTTTTAGAGATTTGTCCCGACTTGATACAGTCATGGTTCTTTGCCAATCTTTGATAGATCCAATTCGGATCACGCTTCCACAACAACAACAACAGATTGTGAAATGCCAACACTGTGACCAAGTTTGCCATATGAAATATCATTGTCTTAATATTCATCCATGTAAGCACTGTCATAAAACTAGTCATTCTTCAAATAGATGCTTGAAGATCAAAGATCCTGCAAAAGCAATGATTCATCTTGGATGGATTAGTTCTTGGCAATGGGCTTCAATAGCCAAGAAGATATTTCACTCATATAATAGGATTTTTTCTCGAATATTGAAAATTCTTGCAGTTGAGATCTCTTCATCTTCTGGCCTTGTATCTAACAAGGGGGAAATTCTAGTCATCTACAAGCTTCAAACCCAAATCAAGCGAGCCTGAGCCACAACCTGCCATACCAGATTCAGATTTGTAGCTAGAGACAAAGATTCCCCTGAGCGTGCCTTCAGTCGGTGATACCTCTTGAAATAATTAAAGACTCTTCCTCTAGAAGAAGACTTCATCTTCTTGCCAATTTCGAAAGAGTTCCAAGAATTGCATTAAGCATTCCAAAGTTGTTGTTCATCCTTAAACCATCACAGGTTGAGACCTCCCTTTTCAGGTTGAGGTTCTCCCTTTTATGCGGGGTGAGACCTCCCTTTCAAGGTTGAAGGTTTCCCTCTTCAAAACATGAGGAGCACTTCCTCTAGCAGAAGACCTAAGCTTCATGCCAGACTTGCAATAGTTCTGGGAACTGCACTAAGCATTCCAATGTTGGTGGTCATCCTTAAACCACCTGCCTTATACCAACATTTCAGAGAGCACATTCAGCCTAGTGTTGCCATGCATTTTTGCACATTTTGTATTAGAGCTCTCTTCTTGGACTCATACATAACCCTTCGGATTAAGGGGGGGAATGCTAGACACCTAATCCTCTAAGGGTTGGTGTGGAAGCTAAACAACCAAAAGGAGTCCAAGGGACCACTTGGAATATGAAACCAAGGGTCACTCCTATGTATTATAAATATGTATCATTATGAATAAGAAATGTAATCTCATGTTTATCTTTCCTATTTTGTCTCTGCCATGTGTGTTTAACAAACGTTGCACAATTTGAGTATTCTAAAAATCTTTTGGGATGTTAAATCTATTTATACAAGAAAAATTAACTTTTAATTTAAAACAAATAAAAAAAATGACTAAAAGTATTTTTCCAAATTCCAACCAAACACTCTTAAACATAAAACAATTAAGTAAATCTTATAGATAAGAATATAAAGGAGAGCATAACCTTTAGTATGACTTTCTAATAGAAAAGAAACTATGCATCAATATTATTATTATTTTTTTTAACTGAAACGGGTGTATCTTTATTTGAATTGGAAGAAATTTGGACTTACGCCAATGCTGCCATCATTACATTGCATCTAATTCTGTTCCATAATGCATGCTGCAGAATCCTCATGGATTACATAGGTGGATAGAACTATCCCCGTTTATGAGGATTTGGCCTTTCCCAAGTGTACAACCCTTATTTTCCAATAGATCAGCTTCGCTATTCAGATTTCTGAGTATGTGGAAGCATTTGTAGGATTCAAAATCGAGTAGGACTTCCTTCAATCTGCTCAGCGTTTTGTTAAGGCTTGCATTGATGAACAAGTTCTCTGAATTTAACTTTTTAATTATGAGCTCGGAATCTCCGAAAACTTGGATTTCTTTGTCCCCTCTGTCTCTAGCAATTTGGCAGGCTTTAAGAAGGCTTAATATCTCGGCTTGATTATTAGATTTCTGCACTATGCCCCAGGAGAAGATGTCCCTTTTGACTCCAACCAGGTCATAGATGACCCCACCTGCCCCAGCAGCCCCAGGGTTGCCTTTGGAGGCGCCATCAAAGAAGATCGTGGATATTTTTTGTTTTTTCCACCATTCTTGAAAGTTCTCTTTAGTTTCTCTTATTCTCCAGATTGGATTCATTGATTGAGGGGAAAAAAGCAACCTCCGGGGGTAGGGGGAGAGAGAATTCAGCCACCTTTCTTCTTCGGGAAGCAGCAATGGGTCTGTAGAAAAGTATTGTTGTTGGGCAGCTTCCAGGAGGAGGGATTTCGCTTTTACAGCTACAACTAGAGGAGTTTTTTCTTTTCCGTTGAAGATCAGGTCATTCCGGGCCAGCCAAGTTTGCCAGCAAGTGAATTTGGGGATGGCAATCCAGATTTTCCTCCAGCAAGATTTGTTGGGGATTTTAAGGGGGTAGCAATGATTCCAGGCGTCGAAGAGATCGGCTACAGAGTTGTACGAGGGAACAGTGATTTGGAACTCATAAAGGATAAGACGCCACACCTCTTTGATAAACTTGCAGTCCATGAAGAGGTGCTTAGTTGTTTCTTCACTGTTTCTGCACAACTCGCATCTATGAGGCCCAACAATGCCTCTTTTCATCAGATTGTCTCCGGTTAGCAATTTATTATGACCCAGCGTCCAAAAAAAGAAGTTGACTTTTGGTAGAGCGAGGAGCTCCCATACTTTCTTCCAGAATTTCGCGTTTCTGCTGCTGTTCTTTGTGGGTTGGAGAGCGTTGAAGGCTGCCGCTGATGTATAAGTCTCGGAGTGCCCCCAACCCCATTTGTCCTTCGACCATCTGCTCACTGGAGCTGCTTCCTCCAGCAACTCATCGAGCGCAATCATTTGATGGTTTAGGCGGCCTGGGATGCCATGGAAATCCCAACCGATCCATGTGCCACGACTGTCTCACTTGGAAAGATCATAAACACTGTTGATTCCAGCGCGCTCCAACCATTGTCTTATTTCGTCGATTTCCTCGTTTTCTGAAAGAGGAGCGCTGTCCATAATACGATCATGCCACAGTTTTGTATGTTTACCGTTGTTGGGGATTTTATAAACTCTGTCTTTGAAAAAATTCAAACTTTTATTACAGAGTTTCCAAACCTGGGAGGCATTAATTGTTTGGGAAGCCTGTAGATTTCGGAGCGATACCTTATGGGCATACTTTGCTTTCAAAGTTTCGCTGACAGGGTGCTTTGGATTCTCATATAAATTCCAGAGTACTTTTCCCCCCAACGCCAGATTGACCATGGATGGATCCCTGATTTGCAGACCTCCTTCTGCAAAAGGGCGTTTCACTTGTTCCCATTTCACAAGATGCATTTTATGGGTGTTCCCTTTCCCACCTTGCCAGAGGAAGTCATGAATCAGTTTGGAGATGTGGTCTGTCACCTGCTTTGGTGCTAGTAGGAAGGCAGCTTGGTAAATTGGTAATTCCGAGAGAACAGACTTGATCAAGATGACCTTACCTCTGGAAGTGAGCCAATAACCTCCCCAGCTTGTGATCTTTGTCTTGATTTTGCTGATGACTTCAGACCACAGAGCTCTCTTATTGCAGCCATTAATGATAGGGAGTCCAAGGTATTTTATCGTCTCCCATTGGGCTTGGCTATTGAAACCTAGGAGAGCAGAGATGTTTGTGAGCTCCTGTTGATCGATATTCCATCCATAGACTTCACTTTCCCTTTCATTTATGGAGGCTCCCGTGGCCCTGCAGTAAATTTTTAGGACTTCATCAAAAGCTTTGGCAATTCTAGGAGAAGCTCCTCCGAGTAGGAGAGAGTCGTCTGCAAAAAGAGCATGATTCTGGGCAGGAGAGTGAATGGAAGGTTTAAGGCATGGGAGAGTGTCTGCCGCTTTTTCTGCTGAGAGTTTTCTGCTGAGAGAGTCTGCCATCAAAATTTAAAGGAAGGGAGAGAGGGAGCATCCCTGCCTAAGACCTCTCTGGGCATGGAAAAAGGAGGTGGGGCGGCCATTGACGAGGGGGGAAATCCAAGGGGTGTCAGTGCAGGCTTTGATAAGAGCAACAAAGTGAGGGGAGAAACCAAAGGCAAGGATAAATTTATAAAGGAAGGCCCGTTTGACTCGGTCAAAGGCGTTGGCCATGTCAAGTTTGATCAGCATCCCTTTTTCTTTTCGTTTCTGGCTTGAATGAATGATCTCCTGAACTTGAATGACATTGTCCAGGATGTGCCTGCCTTCAAAGAAACCACCTTGATTGCTGGAGATAAGTCTGTTTAGGAGAGGCTTAATCTTGTTTGCAAGGAGCTTTTCTAGGATTTTGTAAGAGACGTTGCACAACGATATTGGCCTGAATCTGGCAAAGGTTTCAGGATTTGAATCTTTTGAAATGAGGGCCAGGTATGTGGAATTGGTTCCTCCCCCTACCTTGGCTTTATTCTTGAATCCTTTGATCATCTTTAGGGGATCTATTTTAATAATGTCTCCGGACTTTCTTATCACACGCGGTTAAGTCTCTCCATCCCCTCGCGGGGGTGGATCTTACCACAAGTTTTTCGACCCCCCATTTTTGTTGTTTTTAGCCATAAAAACAACAACTGAATTATTGCAATATATTCTCAATGGCTTAGAGATAGAATCCATAATTCTAAGCCCAGAAATGAAACTCTTAAGCCATACACCATGTAAAGTAGCCTCAAAACAAGAGACGAACTCGGCTTCCATAGTGGAAGTGGCAATCAAGGTCTGTTTGGCACTCCTCCATGATACAGCACCACCGGCCATCATAAAAATGTAACCTGATGTTGATTTGCGTGAATCAACATATCCAACAAAGTCAAAATCTGAGTAGCCAATTACTTCCAAGTTGTCCATCCGTCTATACATAAGCATGTAGTCTTTGGTTCCTTGAAGGTACCTCATTACTTTCTTTGCAGCTCTCCAGTGGTCTAAACCTGGATCACTCTGATATCGTCCCAACATTCCCACAACAAATGCAATGTCAGGTCTTGTGTAGACTTGAGCATACATTAGGCTTCCGACAGCAGAAGCATATGGAAT
>APFE030670167.1:0-13862 GCA_000404065.3 Pinus taeda | reverse complement strand
GAGAATGCCACTTTTAGTGGCATTGTCCTTTGTTTTTCATTTTTATGCTTTTACTTTAAGAATTTAACATTACCATGAGGGAGCATCTAAAGAGCATCAAGGGAGCACCTTGGGAGTGTTCGAGAAGCCCTAAACTGGCTTACGCCAAAGAAAACAAAAATATTTCGAACTGTGTGGAAACCTGTGGAACTGCCCGTCTCCTGTCGGATCCGTGCTCGATCCGCAGTTCAGAAATTCGAAACCGCGGATCAGGTCGACACAATTTCGAATTTCCAGGAACTGTCTTCGCTGGCCTGGTCTGTGGTTCCGAAATTCAAAACCGTGGATCCGATGGCAGATCCCCAAAGGATCTATACGGGATGCGATTCCTAGTTTGGATACTTGGGGGGGGGGGGCGAGGCGTTTCGTGCAACACTGACTGAAACTCTCTTGCAAAATCTAATATCATAAAGAAATCTCAAAGCCTAAACACAGTCAGCTCTTCCCCATAGTCTGTGAACTTGGAGCGCAAGGGCTAACATACCTGTAGATCTCTACAGTATTCTCAAGAAAATTGTTAGATCTTATGGTGAATCAGATCACCTAAGATAGCATGTATCAATAAAATGTTTTTATCATCGACAAATGAAATAAAAATTATTATCAATGTTTAGCATCATATAGGGTCATACATAGCTAACACATATCACATATCAACGGAAGGAAAACACCATGAACTGAACCCCAAAGACTTTTTATTATGATACAAAATGTTCCTAATAGAGCAACAACTCAATACCAACATTCAAGAATCACAACATCCAAAGATAGACAATAGAAGCTCAATGACTTCTTTATATAGAGAAACCCCTCCAAGTGGAAAATAATGGCTAGTTAGCTTGATCCTTGTCAAAATATTTTCGACTGTTGAAAATAGCTTGATCATCTTTTAATCTCTACCTTTTGAATTATTAATTTTGAGGAAAAATTTGAAATTTTCTTAAAACCCACTTTTAATTAAATCCAAAAAATAATACTTCGGATTAATTTCCTAAAAAATTTGACTTAAGCACCTAGGTCCAACGGCTCAAATTTTCTTAAAATATCATTTTTTCCCCTGGCGGTGGACCTCTAAAAATTGACTTTCTTTTGACCCACAGATTTTTTGATTATTTTTGATTTGAAGGATTTTTTTTTTTATAATTATTTTTGACTCAAAATTAATTAATTTTATGGCTTAGGATTTTTATTTAATTTAACTAGAAAAATTAATTAATTGACACTAGAGAGGATTAATAATTTTTCCACCCTCAAAATATTTTAGCCATGGTGTCTAAATATGAGGGATCATGCACCAAAATATTTTTACATCAAATTATTACAATATCAACCCTTGAAAGGGGAAAACACATTTAGACTCAGACCCTCAATAATTTACCTAATTTTGCGACTCAATATGATCTAGTATAGACCAAGTGTGTTTGTAATAAAATAATTTAGTCAAATGTGTTTAAAGTATTCCCAAACACACTTTTACAAGGACTTGATATAACACTAGGACTCACCTAAGACCTTGTCAAGGGATTTCACCCTAGCTTTGGGGTTTAAGTTGGAAGAAAAACTCTGCCGATTATCCATGTTTAGAAACACATAATTCGGTGAGATTAATAAACTTCTTAGGATGAAATCCGTTACCAAAATCAGAGGCTTGCCTAGGTGTTGTTACATATTTTAAACCGTCATACTAACATCATTTACAATATAATTTGCAGAAATTGGGTTTACAATGATACAATGGTGCTGGCTGATGACTTTGAACTATGAAAAATTTTCTTCACATCTTTGCACTTTGCTTACTCGGATCTTTGACAAAGTGTGGTCAACACTGTCCAAGGAAACTTTGTCTCTCTCAGTTGCGTCTTTCAACATTTTTGAGCTAGTAGATGGTGTGAAGCGGGAATCCATGGATTTTCACTTTTAACCGTTTCTCCATTGGTTTTGAACAATTTAATGCTTTCCAGTTTTCTTCTTTTTTTGTCAGACGATTGGATTAAGGCTTGGTTATGAAGAGTAGGCTCACTGTGAATAAATGAAGTCAAGATGATGCTATTATGAGAATGATGGGGTTTATCTTCTCTAATATTTTTTGGATTTGTATGTCGTCCTCAGTTTTGATGATGGGCTACAAAGAGCCTTGTTAAGCCTTCTTGCGCGCTGCAATATGTATATTCCTTTCTCATGAATATAATTTATTTTATTATTATCTATATATAATATACATATTTTGTTTTTCTCATTTTTAAAAATCTAAAGAAACAACAACATCAATAATTACTTTGGTTCATGAATTTGAAAAGAGAACAGATAGAGGCAAAAAAACCAATGTTGCATGGGTACTGCTCTCGGTCATTGGAGAGAAAGCACCCCAAGCTCCGATGTCCCTGGGAGCTTAGGAGCTGGTATGAAATGCTCCAAAATAGGCGGAAACTTTGGTTGGAGCGTTGGAGCTTTCTGGGAGCTTGTATCGGCAAAAATCGTAGTTTCTAGAGCCGGTGTCAAGTGGGAGCTTGGATTGGGAGCCCGTAGGAGCTCTGATCCATCGAGGAGCGTCTAGACTCTCCTCGATGGATCGGAGCTCCTACAGGCTCCTGATCCATGCGTACCCGAAAATCTCGGGAAAAATAGGCACAATTTTTGGCGGCAAACTTATTTAGAATTGGCGGCAAAACTGACTTAGCTCTTTCTATTTAATTGTACCTCATTAGCTCTGAATTCATCCTGTTCGCCTGCCGTGAGGA
Organism: Pinus taeda; assembly: GCA_000404065.3. Taxonomy (NCBI): domain Eukaryota; kingdom Viridiplantae; phylum Streptophyta; class Pinopsida; order Pinales; family Pinaceae; genus Pinus; species Pinus taeda. The sequence goes on along the minus strand of APFE030670167.1, from coordinate 11,085 downwards.
GTAAGTTGTTGTGTTCACTGGTGAGGAGTAACTTGTAAGCCATTCAAAACTTTGTTCGCTTGCCTGTTTGCCTTGTGCTCACTGCTTTCCCTGTGTTCACCTGCCTGTAAGTTTTCTTTACATTGCGTATACGGTATTACTGATATTATCATATTTGATGTGCATGGAATACATAAAAAAGATTGAAATGATTTCATTGTTATTTAATATTTTTGGCTTTAGTTGTTTGTTTTTGTAAGTATTTTGAATACTGTACTCTGATTTTTTCCGGTTATCTATGAAACTCAAACGTAAATTAATACTGTTGCTTGTTCCTCCACATACCAATTCGAATGCAATTCCTTTCGATGAAGTTCCTAATCTCAATGTCTGTCTTATCGAACTGTTTTTCAACTGTTTTATAATATTTTCTGTTTTATGTATTTAAATTATTTTCCTTGAACACAAACTTCCCAAATGTTTCGAATAGATTTACACGTGCAACTGCAACTTCATATATTTGCTATTTTTGGTCTTTTATTTTTCATTTTGCTGATGGGGAAGTAGGTTTTTTTACTGATAGTTGATGTATGTTGAGTCCATCAAAATTTAAATTCTTAAAGTGTTATTTTTTTGGCTTTAAAGTTTAATGGATTGTTTTTATAATTATTTTTTGTTTTTTGACATAATTATAAATGTGTTCACGACTAATGTATTTTAATTTTCCTCGTAAGAGATTAACCAGTGTATTACAGCTAGCATGCGTTAAGTGTGGTAGAGGTGCAATGTCGGCGTCTCTGCGATTATGTTTACAATCTTGAGTTTTGCTTTTATGCCATATGGCCTTCACATTTTCGCTTTCATTTGGCATTTTGCTTTTGTTTTAAATTTTAATGTTGTTTTCTTCGCCTTGTCGCTCAATATAAAATTACATTAAAATCAAAGCAACACCATTAAATTAAAATTACATTAAGGTGTAATGAGATTAAGTAGGGAAGGATCCAATACATTTAGTGATTGCATATTGATATATGATATATGTCATTCCAATTAATTATCTTATTAATTATTTTATAGGTCTTTTCATTACATTCTTTTGGAAAAACAACTTTCATAATGATGATTGTTTGAATGAAAATCATTCTACTTGTGTAGCAACCAATGTAAGGAAAACAATATGAAAAGGATATACATGGTTTAAAATGTCAAACACAATTGCTGCAATGTTGAGGTAACTAGGAAAATTAAATTTTGTTAAATGAGTATAAAAATATGATGACTAATGAATTTTCCATTGAAGTGTTAACAAGAACAAGGATTTATAGATTCAAATTATAAATCTATTAAATTTAAGGTTATAGATTCAAGGTTAACAAGTGCAATGATTTATAGATTTGATAAAAATTGAAAACAAAATTTATTTTATTTCTAATCACAAGGCAATCATTTTCATCAAATGAAATGATATGAATCAATATTTTGTTAATAGGTCAAAGACATCAATAACTATTAGCACTTTACATTCATCCTAGAATCTCATAACTTTTCATCTCATGTCTATATCTATATATATTAATGGAAATGGAAAAGATCAAATTTTTATACTTAAAAATGGCAATATTTATCTTAATGTGCTGCCTATAAAGAGACCCTGCAAATAGATGGTGACATTAAAGTGGAGCACAAAGTCAATTTGGAATGAGAATTGGAAGTGGAAGTATGCGATGTCTTTGTTTTATACATTGCAAGAGACTCTTAAAAGCTTTTTATTTTATTATTTTATTATACAACCATTCACTTTATCCATAACAAGTAGATAAACTTTATCTACTTTATCAAGTGAAGTTAATTATTTTAGTATTATGTTATACAATCATTCACTTTCTAAGTTTATCCATAACAGTGAGCAGATAATCATGTACTTTATGATTTTTATTTATCCATAGAGTATATCTGCTACTGAAATCTCTAATAGTAATTGACTAGTTTATTAGTTTATTGGAGTATGCAAATTATCATTGACTAGTTTATTAGTTTATGAGAACTCACAATATGCAAATTAAATACTAGTATTGTGATTTTTATTTTTTTTTGTTATTTATGTACATTGTAAAATATATTTGTGTTTCACTTCTAATGTTTTTTTTGTATTTTAATGTAAATTTCCAGTATTGATACCATGGATAGAGGGTTGGGCAATGAATGTGGTAACAACAACAACAACGGGATGAGACCCCCACTACTTCCACAAACTCCACAAGTTCAACAATAGAATGTAGAGGTAACAGTAGTTACCCACAAGCAATCAAACAACATTTCCAAGAAGCCCTTAATGAAGTTCATGAAAAAACACAAAACAAGACAAAAAACAGTGGGCACTGTGAGGAATGACAATGCAATTTGCATGACCATGTTTTAAGGGTAGCTATACAAGAGTATGGCATCATCTTTTGGACATACCTGAGTTAGGAGTGAAGAGTTGCACATATAACCTTGAACAAAGAATGGAGATGAGTAAGCTTTCACATGAAAGAAAATGGAAACAATAAATGTGATAGTAGCATTGTATCTCCTAATAATAAGAGAGGTAGACATGGAAGTTCATCCCAATGTATGAATGAACAAAGTCACATCCAAATTGAGACTAATCAAAGAAGTTTTAGCACTAAGAGGACTACTATAAGTGACTCCATTAAAAAAATGTACAATGTTTTGAATAGGGATGAAGCAGATGATGGGAAATGAAATTTCATTTAATACCACTCGTTCACCATACTATAAAGAAATGGTGAGAAAAATCATCGCTGCAGGGACAGGATATGCACCCCCGGGGTACAACAAAATGAGGACTTGATTATTAGAGAGAGGGGTGACAAGAATGCATGGACTTATGGAGGACCTCAAACAATCTTGGGTTCATTCAGGTTGTTCAATTATCATGGATGGTTGGACAAATATTCAACAAAGACCTTTGTTGAATGTTATTGTCACATCACTAGAAGGGCCTTATTTTTTAAAAGCAATTGATTGTAGTGGTAAAACTAAGGATGCTACTTTCATGTTTGAAATGTTGAAGGATGCAAATTGATGAGGTTGGTCCTTCAAATGTGCTACATGTCATCACAAATGCAACACCTGTTTGTAAAGTAACGAGAATGATGATTCAAAGTTGATATAGGCATATCTTTTGGACTCCTTGTTGTGTACATGCCCTTAGCAATCTCTTAAAAGACATTGGTAAAATACAGTGGATTGCAAAAATCATTTCAGATGCGACAGAGGCACAAATGTTCGTCTGCAACCACCATGCTTCTTTGACAATTTATAAGATGTATTCAAAGAAACATTTTTTAAAACTTGCAGAAAGAAGATATGCCACATATTTTATTTTGCTTGAGCACATGGTTGAAGTTTATGTATTTTTACAAGCCACTGTTGTTTCTTCAGAGTGGAATGCATGGACTGAGTCTAAGTCACCTCAAGCGAAGAATATAAGAGAAATGCTTCTTAATGAGGATTGGTGGGCTGATTGTAGATATGTTGTCTCTTTCACAATTCCAATTGTGGAGTTGATCAGGTATGCTGATTCAGATTCTCCTTCTCTTGGAGAAATATATGAATGTATTGATACCGTGGTGGACAAGGTAAAACACATCATTCGCCAAAGAAACCCTTCTTTGGAGTTTTACCATGAAATTCACAAGTTGATTGCAGAAAGATGGCTTAAACTCAATACCTCTCTTCACATGGTTGCATATGCCCTTAATCCAAAGTGGTATATGCAAAGACCAAATAGAATTCTTCCTATTGATGATGAAGAGCTCAAACAAGGGTTTCTTGATGCTATAACTAAGATGTATACTGTTGATGAAGCAAGTGTGATACGAGAGCAATTTATTGATTTTGGTACATTAAGCCCTCCTCCATTCAGCCAAGATGCAAAGAGGGACATCAAGCATTATGCTCAGAAGAAACCTCTTGGATGGTGGAGAATATGGGGGCCACGTCCCAGAGCTCCAAAATCTTACTTCACGTTTGATATCTCAGGTTGCTAGTTCCTCAGCTGCTGAAAGGAATTGGTCCATTTATAGTTTCATACACTCTATTAAGAGGAATAGACTTACCTCTAAGAGAGCAAAGAAAATTGTTTATGTGCATAGTAGTCTTCGACTTTGTTCAAGGAAACTACCTGAATATTTAGAAGGATTTGCTGCACGATGGGATGTGAACGTTGAAGATGCTGCCCAAATAGATGATGATGATGATAATCCTTTACCCAATGCAGGATTGGTTAGCATACCTTTAGATGACATTGTTGCATTTGATAATGATGATGATGATGGCGTTGATCTAGTACCCAGTGAGGCTCAAGCTTATATGGATCTCCTTGATGTTGAAGATCGTACTATATGATCTTAAGCTTTGTATTTTTGCTGCTATATTTTGGCTATTGGGCATTTTGAATTATGTACTACTTTAGGCTTTTGCATTTTTAAGTTTTTTTTTCTAGTATGAACATCAATACGATTTTAAGTGGCTTTTAGTTTTGGTTTTAGCTTTTTATGGTTGTCTCTTGAATGATGAATCATTTAAAAATTTAATTTGATATGTACATTTTTTTTTACAAGATCGTCTTACTCATATATTATAAAAAACTGCACTAAGCAAAAGCTGTTACATAAGATTCAAGAAGGGAAAGAAGAGAAGAAGTCCAAAACCGGGACGCAGCCCTTGACTTCTGAGAGTTTAACTTGAGGAGAATATGTTGAAATAGATATCTACTGTACTGTCTGACAAACAGGCCATCTATAAGGCATACTTTACTAGTCATGAGATTAACACCAAAACTGGTTCACTGTGTCTTCCATCTGGTCATCCTTCTGCTGGTCCTTTTGGCTTGCCTTTGTAGAAGTTTCTGCTTGCATGCTCTCCGTGAGGTTCTTGATATGATTGATCGCCTCCTCCAGGTGCTGGCACTTTTCCTTAAGGGCCTCGATTTCCTTCTTTTGTTTTTCAAGCTTTTTTCGCTTGGATCTGCTGTCGGCATGAAAATCGTCTCTGAGGTCGTTGTGATGTTTTATAAACCGGGCAATCATAAAACAATGTTGCTTGCATAGAGTGCAGGTGTTATTTCCTAGCACTCTATCCAGCGGATTCCCCTGCTGCGCTTCTCCCTCCTGGACCTCTTGCTGCTGTCTGTTCTCTGCCATGACTGTGGAAAAGCGAATTAGTGCACGATTAATTTGATAAAGATTTGGATTATACCTGAGAACTGTATGAATGAACGGCTGATCGTTGAAGCTTTGCTGGCTGCCGTGCTTGTTGCTGAAGAGAAGATCAATAGGGCGGAACAACTGAGAAGTGCGATCGCACTGATTGCTTTCACTGCAGTGGACTGCGCTACCACGCTCAGGATACACAGCTCTTCCTATCTGATACTGAAAGAGCAGAGGATTTCTGAAGAGATCGGGGAAGGGGGAGGGGATATAAAGGGAGGAGGGTGACCATTCATGATGAGAGGGCGGGATATTTTTAACTGCGGGAACTGAGGGAGGATCCTGCTTCAGATTCGAAGTGCATTCTCTGGAGGGGTTGAGAGGACGTTTGCCTGAATAGTCAGAGGGGAGATCACGAGAAGAATGGGGATGCATTGCTCTGGGATCGAAGGAAGAGAGGAAAGACGACGGAGTGAAGGAGAATGGCGGATCGAGGAATGAAAGACCGATGAGGTGATTGATGTTATGACAATTTCTGGGGGGGCTGTTCTGATGTTCTGTCTGACACTTTGATATCTTATGGGATCGCCCTTTCATAGATTCTTTCGTTCTCACGAACCTGTCCTTGCTGCCTATTGACTGCGTTGCTTGCTAAGGAATCCGCCTCTGCATTGTTTTCTCTTAGCACGTGCATAAAGGTTACTTCGCCCATATTTTTGAGATTGTCAGTGATCCTCGTCCTAATGTTGTTGAGGCCTTCTTTGATGAATTCTTTACCTGTGATCATGGCTGAGATGATAATGGCCGAGTCCCCGAGAATAATAACGTTCCTTAATCCCCATCTGGATAGGATTGTGGTGCCTAGCAGCAAACTGTAGGCTTCAGCTGCGTTATTCGATGCTGTCCCGAGTCCCCATTCATAACTGCAGATGGGAGTTCTGTTTTGGTTCTTAATTATGCCTCCTGCTCCTGCTGCTCCGGGATTGTTCTTTGATGCTCCGTCAAAGAAGAGAAGAGGGCGATTTTGAGCGAGGATCCATTGGCTTATCTCTTCTTTAGTTCCCCGAGTTTCCAGTTGGATTGTTTTTGATGTGCTTTGCTCTGAGGGGGAGGATTCTGAGAGTGACTAATGTTGAAGTTATTGTACCATTCTCTTTCTTCTTGGGCCCAGCTTGACTGATCTGGGGTAGCTATGAAGTTTGCGCTGACAGCTTCAGAAATGTTAGCCATTGTCTTTGCTATGACATTGTCTATTTTTGGCTATTTGTTGTTAAAGACGTGATTGTTCCTAGCTAGCCAGAGGTTCCAGCATAGGGTGGCAGGAATGCATTTCCATACTCTAATTAGATTATTTTTGCCTTTTCTAGAATGAGGGAAGTCTTTCTTCCAGTTTTTCTTAAGGCTGTGAATCTGATCGTGGATTCCTCGAACTTCCAAGGGGCTTGTTAACTGTTTCCAACAACTCTGGGCGAAGGGGAAGAGAAGGAAGGAGTGCTGAATGGACTCCTCCTTTGCTCGGCAGAAACAGCAGATTGAGGGGCCTTGGATTCCTCTCTTTCTCAGATTCTCAGCTGTAAGAATTTTCCCTTTTAGAAGTGTCCAGTTAAAGTGTTTTACCTTTGGAAGGCATTCTGACTTCCAGGTGGCTGTGTGAAGGTTCCAATTTGCTGTAGGAGTTATATTTTGAAGAGATTTATACCCTTCTTTTACTGAGAAGGACCCTCCACATGTGTCCCAGATGTATCTATCATCTTTCTCCTTGTTGGTTGGTGCGGATCTGGAGAGTGAAGACTTCAGATTGAGCCATAGGTCTTTGAGGTCCTGAGGGAGATGTAGATCTTTCCAGTCAATCCATCTATTTTGATTCCAAGAAGAAATATCATACAGGGTGGTTATCTTTCGTTCTTCCATCCAATCTTGTAGAGGCCTGAGCTCTTGAAGAAGGTTTCTTGGGTTGGAGTTCATTATTCTGTCTGCCCATATCTTGATGTTCTTTCCATTGCCTGGGAGTTTGGAGGCATTTTCTCTGAAATGGGGCAGAACTTTCTTGATGAGACGCCACATCGGAGTGCAAGGCCTGTCTACTATTGGTTCATTGAGGATGTTGGAGTTTGAACCTCTGAGATATTTTCTTTTTATTGTCTCCACCCACCACGAGCCATTTCCTGAGAGGATCTTCCAGATCAGTTTGAGCCCCAGAGCTTGGTTGGAAAGGCTTGGTATTTTTATGGAAAGGCCTCCTTTTTCATAAGGAAGAGTGACTTGGTCCCAACTGACGAGGCTGAACTTCTTTGTGTCCTGTTTTCCCCCCTGCCAGAGGAAACTTCTCATTATAAGTTCCATATGTTTATGAGTACTGGCAGGCGCCATGATTACCGCATATTGGTAAATTGGGAGGCCTGAAAGGACAGCCTTTATAAGGATGGTTCTGCCAGCTAGATTTAGCCAAGAGGCGCCCCAGCTCTGGAGGAGACCTCTCATCTTTTCGATATGTTTTGTCCAGACCTCTGCTTTGATGTGTTCCTTTGCCAGAGGCAAACCCAAGTAAGAAAATGAGCTCCAATTTCTTTGAAGTGGAATGTCTAGAATCTGGGATATTCTTTGTTGTATCTGATAGGGGACATTCCAAGTGTAAATTTTACATTTCCTGTTGTTCAATTTGCCTCCGGAAACTTGGAGGAATGCATCCAAAACTCTTTTAAACCTCCTAGCCATCAGACTGGAAGCTCCCCCAATTAATAAGGTATCATCCGCGAATAACGAATGATTTATCTCCTTTATTCCTCTTTCAATGCATATGCCCGTGATCTCTCTTTTGTTGCGGAGATTTTCTAAATGAACACTCAGAGTTTCTGCCATGATAATGTAAAGGAAAGGTGAGAGGGGGCAGCCTTGCCTTAGCCCCCTGGAACTTCTAAAGGATTTGCTGGGGCGACCATTGATCAGCGGGGCGGTCCAAGGATTGGAGATACATCCGTTGATGATGCTAACAAAGTTGGAGGAGAAACTGAATTTTTTTAAGGCTGCTCTTAAGAAGGAGTGATCCACTCTGTCAAATGCATTGGCCATGTCCAGCTTGATGATCATTCCTCGTTCTCCTCTATTGTGGCTGCTGTGGATGGCTTCCTGAATTAATATAACATTGTCTATGATCTGCCGCTTTGGGACAAAGCCGCCCTGGTTCTCAGAAATTAAAAGAGGAAGGAATTTCTTTAGCCTGTTGGCAATTATTTTTGTTATGATCTTGTATGAGACATTGCAGAGCGAAATGGGACGGAATCTATCAAAAGATTTGGGGTTTGCTTCCTTGGGAATCAAAGCTATGTGTGAAGACTTTGTGTTGTCCCCCAACTTATGATTTCTGAAGGCGTTTTTTACCATTCTCACGAAATCCTTCTTTATAGTTTCCCAATGCTGCCTGTAGAAAGCGACTGTAAAACCATCCGGCCCCGGGGCCTTGTCTTGCTGCATGCTGAAGGTGGCCTCTCTGATTTCTTCTACTGTAGGATCTTGCTCCAACTTGTTATTGTGTTCCTCAGTTATTTTGCTCTCTATTACACTAAGAAATGCATCGCTGTCATTTTGTTGGGAATCTGCCAAGAGAAGAGCCTTGAAATGATTAAAGGCTGCGTTTTTTATTTCTTCTTGTTCCTTCAGCTCTCTCCCTTCCACTTCGATTTTGTCTATTTGATTGCTGGCTCTTCTGATCTTGACATTATTGTGAAAGAAAGAAGTGTTTTTATCCCCAGCTTTCAACCATAAGCAGCGGGATTTCATTCTTTGTTCCTCTTCCTCCACACGGTTTTGCCGATATAACTCCTTGTACAGATTTTTTTCCTTCTCTAAATCCTCTGCTGTGTATTGAGTTTGTTCTTTTTCTTTGTGCCAGCTCTCCATCTCCACTAACAGGTCATTTTTCTTTTTCCTTTCAGAGGTTGCCTTGTCCCTCGCCCGCTGCTTTATAATTGTCCGCAGTTGTTTTAGCTTTGTTTCCCATACGAAATGTGGCGAGCCTAATACTTCATTTGCCCACTGTTTTCGTACAAGAGTGCGAAAATCTTCATGGATGTCCCAGGACTTATTATATTTGAAAGGAAGGGGGCCTAAGTTTATTCCTTTGTCCAAGGTGAGGACCACGGCCTTATGGTCCGAAGCTGTGCCGTGGATTATATGACTCCTGATTGCTTGGAAATTACCTGCTACCCCTTCCTGGATTAGGAACCTGTCCAACCTCTCTTTTATATTGTGTGATCCTGCTCTCTTATTGGTCCATGTGTATCTGCCATTCGATAGAGGGGTGTCAATCAGATTGAAGAGATGAATGATAGTTTCTAACTTGTCTCTCGATGGGTCTGCGTGGAAATTCCCACCATATTTTTCTTCCACCTGCCTAATTAGATTCATATCTCCCCCAAGAATTATCTGGCTACTGTGGATGGAGGAGATATCTGCTTCTAAGGAGTTCCAACAGCTAGTTTTGTCTCTGTAATGATTAGGTGCATATATATTATAAATGAAATAAACTTCTTGTGTGTTCTTATTCTTTAAATCTGTTCTGATCCACCAGTTGCATAGCTGTGAGTTGATGATTTCCCACTTGTTTTTGTTCCATAATGTTCCTATACCCCCTGAGGCCCCATCTGAGCCTTTTGATATGCCTGTGTAATTTTTGAATCTTTGGGTTTGAATAAAATCCTTCTCGGTGGTTTTGGTCTCCTGGATTAGAAGAATGTCTGGCTGTTCCTGATTTATAAGATCCTTGATTGCTTTCAACTTTAAGGAAGAGCCCATCCCCCTACAGTTCCAAGAGACCAAGTTCATTATTTACCAGTTGTGGGGTGGGATCCTGACTTCTCCTTGGCCTTTTCTCCACTCCCTTTTAGCTTGCCTAAGAATGAATCCATGGGTTGCTGAGTACCGGTTGCCATCTCCTTAGCTGCTGTTTCATCCCTCAGTTCTTTGTTCGTTTTCCTACCAACTTTTCTCGGAGGATCTTATGGCTGTTTGGCTTCTTTTGCCTTGTTTCTAGTGAGGATTCTTTCGATGGTAGGAGTGGGAGAGGGAGGAGGGTTGGAACAAGGAGAGGCTTGGCGAGGGGATTGAGGAGGTGAGGACGGGACTTCAGCTGCTAAGGATTCGAAGGGGTTGGAGGAAGAGGGGAAGGCTGAAGAAGGAGGGGGAGGAGGGGGGGGTAGATCTGTTACCAGAGGGGCTATGGAGCTAGTGCCCGGGTTAGTGGATGACTTTTTCCTTTTGACTTGTTCCCAAGATCCCTCAGCATTTTCCTTGTTATGTTCTACTTCATTTACTTTTAGCTTGCTACATCTATTAGCAAAATGACCATACTCGTGACATACCTTGCATTTGAAGGGTAACTGTTCGTAATCCAACTGCTGTATGTGCATCCATTGGTCCACCTTTAACTTGATGGCTTCTGGCAGTCCTTTCCTGAGATCGACTTCAATGCAGATCCTTGCACATGCGTGCATGTTCTCCCTTGGTTCCGATCTGTCTATGTATTTTTCGATTGCGTTGCCGATCGCTTTAACAGATTCATCCCCCCAGCAGTGCAGGGGAAAATGGGGGAGGCGCACCCAAACAGGAACGACGCTTGGAATGTCCATTTCCATATCGAAATCTGGGGTCCATCTGTTCAGATAGAGACCTCTTGTGTCCATGAAGTAAGGTCCATTGCGGAAGATGAGGTGCTTATCTTCTTTCGACTCGAACAGGAAGGTGTAGTATCCTCTCCCACAGAATCTAATGGCGATCTTTTCCTGGATCATTGTGCTCCAGTTGCGCTCCACCCATTTTTGAACAGTTCTTGGGGATGGCCAGAGTCCAGTGAACTGTCCTACAAGACCTCTTTCTGCTAAGGCTATTGCCGATT
>APFE030670162.1:0-12776 GCA_000404065.3 Pinus taeda | reverse complement strand
ATATATTTTTTTAGTTTGTTCATTAATTGTTTAGGTTGGATTATATTATCATTTTGTCTCAGGGAATTTGACCAGCCACTTCACATCAAAGAATATCTTAATAAAACAGCGAATCAAATTCATCCAAAACCCTGTAAAATATACACATAAAATTTTTAAAAACATATCATTAATAAAATTTTAAATCATATTACATATCATTTTTTATAAGTTGAATAAAATAAATAAATTTGTACTTGTATTTTTTAATGTTTTTAAATTTATTAATATCTTCCAATTAAGTTGATACATTTACTGATGTGAACACAATCCATAGTATATGTTAAGAGTTACACCTTTACGAACTATATTAAACTTACCCCTACCCTCTTTTTAATTGATTGCAAATATTTAACATTATTAATTGAGAATACTTATTAATTAGTAATTTTCTTGTTGATTGAAAAATAATTATTAACTATTTAATTGATAATTTATTAAGATATTTTTTTATTGGGTTATTATGCTTAGTGAGTGCATTTTTTTGATGCCTTTGACACATCTATGGTAGAATGCACGCAAGTCAAACGTAAACTAATATTTAACGATGTATATTATGCATAACAAGATGATTATTATTCTAATTCATGGTGGCCACATAAGAAATGGCCTAAAGCATGGGAGCTTTTGCACTATGGTCACATGTATATTATGCATAACAAGATGATTATTATGGTAATTGATGGTGGCCACAAAAGAAATGGCCTAAAGCATGGGAGCTTTTGCACCATGGTCACCATTGTATGTGATGGGAAGATAGTTGTTAATGGTAATTGGGAATTTCTCTAGCAAAAGAGTTCTTTGGGGATGATGATGAACATAAAGTCTCTTTGATTTGGTTTGTTGTCTCTCAATCCAAGTGTTGATATGGGTTAGGGTCAACTAGTGTCTTGACACTTCATTATCAAAGTCAAAGAAGGGAAGAAAGGGTTGGAAGGTGCAAGTGACCAGTGCCAGTACCACATGATATTGAGCATAACAATCATCCTGTTCTCTCATGACATCCAGGTTTTCAATATTAGTCATGGTAACACTCGCACTTTGATCCCTCACTAATGATGTAATTAATGATGTTAATAGTTTGAGAACTAGTGTGCATAAATGGGAGTGGTTAGAGACAATATTTCTTTATTTATTTTTCATGAAAATTGCCAACAATTGTTCAAATGGGCGTACCACCTACATTGACTATAAAGCCATCATTGGAAACCAATGAGGGGAATGTGGGTAAGTGTTGCATGTCTAAATTCCCTTAACTAGAATTTTATTATTGAGTTTGAAATTTAAAAATATGATATTTTCCAATTTCCAATTTTGGTAAGTCAATTAGTGAGGGTGTTGGTAGTTGAACTATCAACTTTTCATAATTATCAATAGTATTGGGGGATTGTACATAAATCTTATCTTTAACAATTGATACCATAAAAATCAACCATCGAATTTAGAAGTACTACTAGCCATAGCACATATTTTTTTAACTTAAAAATGAAACAATTTAGAAACATGAATATGATAATTTGTATAATTGCAATATAATCAATAGAACCTCCTTTTCAAATGGGCATTCAAATTGCGACATTTTTTAAGCTATGGTCTAAAAAATCATCACCAATGTAAACAATATCATAAAATCAGCCTTAAAATGTTCACTCTAGGTTTTGTGTATCACTTCAAGAACAATATAATACATAATGGTGTGAAAATATCCCCACATAATTTAGAGATGCAATATTAATTGAAATACTTTTTACTTATAGTCAAAAGCTCAATATTAATTACATTAAATGATTTTTTTTTTTTTTGAATGTTAGTGTTGGATTGTTGATATTCAAAACAATGATCTAAGAAATTTGCAACATTTTCATAATTAAAACATATAATCCAACAAACAAAGAAATGACTCATAACTTCATGTAAGAACATATACAAGTTAAAACACTCCTTTCAAGTTACCATGCAAACATCATATTGATAAAAAATACATAAATTGTTTTATGCAATTATTTAGACTAACTCGTAGATTTTGACACATCATTAAAATTTACATAATCTTCAAATGCATATCCAAAAAGCATTATTTAGACTACAACATTTTATTAAACTACAAATAGTCATGTTCGGTTTAAAGAGATAAGGCTTTCGGTTATAAATGAAGAAACATTTATATAAGTTTTGTAATTGATATGTTTTAATTTTTTTATTTTTTTTATAATGGACGAATGACATTTATTAGGCATTTGTATTTTCCATATATAAATGAAACGATGAAGATTCAAATATCGACTCTCTCTAAATTCATTTGAACAATATGTTTCAAGTGGTACCATGGGGTTTTCGGTGCACACATTTTAAATCAGGATTATTAATGGCCACATATGAAACACCACCATATATATATATCAATGAGAGAAAAGTTAAATTATATTAATCAATAATTGTGTTTTATAAATTCGGGGAATATTAAATTAATAATAATAATAATAATTAATTATATTTTGTCAATAATAATAGGGTGGGAAAGAATGCAGTGTTAATTAAAGTTTATATATTCAGTAAAAAAATATAATGAAATTTTTAACATTTTTTAATTTTATTTTATTTATATGATAAATTCAAAATTTAAAGGTGAATGAAAATTAATATAGATTAAATATGAATGACTTGATAATAATAATAATAAAATAATAATAAAATCGATTGATTGTTGGATTTAGGACTAGAAAATGTTGGGCATGTATTACAGAATAATATTATCGTCTATGAAGATCTATGCATTTAACTAATAATTATTACACATCAGGATAGAACACCATGCATTAGGACAAGGAGGTGATGATACCATGCCCCTTGACCTCGATACTAGTAAGACCTACCTCTAGGTAATAATAACAAAAAACCTATACCCGTTTGTGAGCTTGAATTTATGAAATTATATATATTAAATCTAAATTGTACCTTACATTTTTATAATCTTATTATATGCCCAGAAAAAGTTGTGATGGTAAATACATATCAATGACGACAACACCATCGAATTTTTGTTGGGGTTGCCATCAATGCAAAAGGGGGAGTTTGTTGACATTATGGTTGAGTTGTTTGGTTCGCGTTGATGTCAAGCTAGTAGCATTGGTGTTGGAGAATGAATTGGTGTTGATTGGAATTGATGCCAACCTCATTGTATGTGATTATGCATATTCTTGTGAGATGGTACTTGGATATTGCATCGGTTGCAGACCTTATCTTCATGGTTGCAGTTCTTAGTACAGGTTCTTGACTTGTGTGTGGATGCCTTGGCAAGAAATGGAGCTACTACACCTCATTCGCAGTATTGGAGACTTTCAATCATGTTTATGGTACTTGGTGTATGTATTGATGCGTTTCATCTTGTATGATCAGTTGCAGGGTCTATCATTGATGGTTGTAGATGTAAGAGTAGTTGTGGTGAAGTTTGATGGTTTTAGTGTTGACGCAACTAATGGATGGCATGCGAGTCAACATAGTTTGACTTGTGTTGATGATGGAGTTGTTGCGGTGGATTAGTGGAGTGTTGTAGAGGCTATGAGGGCTTCTTTATGACCCTCTGATGATGATCAACCAGTGGAGAAAGTTTTGGAAGAAAATGAGAAAAGGAAAGTTGTTTTTAGTCATCGTCTTCCACAGTCACATGGAGCCAAGTCTGTGGGGCAAATGAAAGATCAAATTTTTGTCATGTAGGCCTATGGAAGGAATTGAAGAGTTCCAGTTGCATGGACACTGTGTGCTAGGAGCGACCAAGGTTTTTCAAGAAAATTTATCTGCATTCCTCGCGCTCATCAGGTGTTTTTTTTTTTTGGTGTCATGTTCGGGACTCTACATGTAAAGGTTGTAAAAAGGTTATTGTGCTTCTAAATGATGGTTGTAACAGAATATTCATTGGTAAATGAAGTTAATGGCTTCATTAAGTCAAGAATCAATAAATTGAACCTCTTCCAGCATATGAACAAAGCTCTACTACATAATTGGAAGTAATTGTTTTAATCATTTGATAAGATTACAAATAGATGGAGATCATGAATCTATTTGGTTGGTTCACTTGAGAAGAAAGTGTGATGGTTGTGTGAGATTGGAGAGTGTGAGTGGGTGAAGAGAGGTGTGTGTAAACTTGTAGGAATTTGTGCATAACACCTTCAATAGATCACAGTGATAGAAGATGGCAGCAAAATTTTGTCTCAACCAAGATCTTATGCAGTAGTATGGTAAAATAGTAGGAAGGATTGTATATGATTTCCTTCATACTTTCATATCATTTTTCAGTAGATTATTTTTTTGGATGTTACATGTGTTGTTGATTGGGTTTGTTGCAGTGATTGAGTGAGTGAGTTGTGCATATTTGTTTTGGTGAGATCCTTATATTGATTTGAGACTATATTGCTAGAGGTTGTTGTGTTTTTCTAGTTGAGAGATTCAGAGTCACTACAATCTGAAATATTGTGAAATGAGGGTCACATAAAAGAGTCGGGTGTGTGCTCCGACAAAGACAATATAGATAAAACATTTCTTCATAAGTCCAATGGGTGTTGGGAAAGGCTTGTTGATTAGATGGGTGTCCGTCGAGTCATAGATGAGAATCATAGTTCTCTATGATAATATCCATTTATATATTCTATGTAATTGAATTGCTTGACGATTAATATAATTATTTGATCAACGCAACAATAACAAGGTGGTTTTTTACCGGGAGAAGGGTTTTCCACGAGAAAAATATTATGTCTTATTGTGAATGTTTCTTTGGTTATTTCTCATGGTTCTCATATGTTTTGTTATATGATTTACTCTAAAAATGGGTTAATGAAGATTGTGTTCTAGTAATTGAAAAGGATTTTAAAAGTTAAGAAAAACAATCACTACTTATTCACCTCCACCTCTTAGTAGTGAATACATTTCCAACAATCCACTATTCTCCAAATATGGGAAATTATTGCATAGTTGGGCGGGTGATGAATTCCTTGACAGATTGTTGGAGGTGATTAGGGGAAATTTGTTGGAGGATATTAGAAGGGAAGAAGATGATAAAGATCAAGAATCACAAGATGTAAGTTAATTTATTGGGCATGGAAATTTTGTGTTGTTGGCGAATATAGGTGTGATGTGTTGCAAAGGGGATCCCCATGAACGATCGACCCTTAGAGAGGTTAAGGCATCGCTAGAGCAGTTGGTTTCCAAAATCCATAAGAGTTCAGAAAATGGGTTGAAATACCTTGGATAGGTGATGGACCAAACCATTTCAGAATGTGAGTAGGACATGTTTGTGGAAGAAAATGATTAGCTTACATTATATAAAATGATTAGCTTATATTATTTCATGTAATGTGGATTATATGACATTGTTAGAGTATATCATTTTTAATTGTTATGGGTGGGGATAATTATAAGTTTAAGTATTTTTTTCAATTTTTAAGAGTAGGTTAGATCTGGTTAAGTCGAGAGATATGTTGTATTTAATTAGCATTCTATATTAATATGTGATTAAGAGATTTACCTAATCAAAATAATTTCTCTATTTTAATATCACACACACACATAATGTTTGTGTGCTTTTAATTTTTTTAATTGAAATATAATTAATTTCTTCATCATTTCACTCAAATAAGTTATTTGAGTGTGTCTTCCACTTTCAATATGAGAGCTAGGACTATGCATATTTTATTTTGGAAAATCTCTTTATAAACTAAGATATTTTTTTATTCGTTAATAATAATGATTATTGAATAAAATATTTTCTTAATAGTTAAGAATGATAATCCATCTAATACAATTTATAATAGTTAAGAATAATAATCCATCTAATACAATTTATAATATGAAGTGGAAAGATACCTTTATTAATAACAATTTTATAATATCATGTGAAAAGATGTCTTTGTTAATAAGAATTTTGTAATGTCAAGTGGAAAGATGATGGCCCAATGGAGATGATGGCCCAATGGAGATGATGTAACCAGGTGATCAGGAAGATCAGAAGCAAAGGAATGTCAACTTTGATACCCATTGTAATCTTCATAAAGAGGTTGGTCAAGCATCTATAGAATAGAATCAGATAACTTTTCCCACAGGGACTGTAGGGACTATTCAAGGCATAGTGGAGATGATGGATTTGGGGCACCAAGCTGAATGAAAATAATCACCTCAATTTTCTGGATATGTACCTATTGCAGCAATCCCCCAATTAGAAGTCGAGAATCCGGTTATAGGATTTGTTCCTACTATTTCTTATTTAACAATGTTTATTTCCTATTTAGAAATGGATTATGTTTGTAATAAAACTTATGCCTCTCAAGCTAACAAACCCCATCCCATTGTTTTCCCTATCCTGTCTACAACCTACCTCTTTCACTCCACCCAACCCATCTTGAATTCGAGCCTCTATTTCTTCAGCATCTTCCCATTTGGGTTACTTTCTCTGCTCATCATCAAAATATGTGTCACAGACTATCATGTCAACTAACAATTTCAGTAAGGTACGGGGCCAAAAAAATTATTATCTAAAGCTAAGAAAATTTCCAACTATGAGGTAACCATGGGCCAAAAATCTACCATCCCCGAGGTGCATAGATTAGTGTCAACCCCTACCCATGTTCCATCATGATCTGCTTACCTTTTAACTATCAGGGTTTGGCTAGTGCCCCTAAAAAACTAGTGCTGAAGAAATTAGTAAAGTTAGCAAACATTGACATTATATTCCTGCAAGAATCCTTAATTCCTTGCGAATCTATCTCTTGGGCTTTCAAATATCTTTTGATAGAATGGAATTTTGTAGCATTTTATGTGCAGGGAAGGTATGGAGGCCATGCACTAGGGATATTTGAGATCAATAAAACTTTTATTAGCATGAGGCTCTAATTTGGAGTTGGGGGTTGATATATTTTCAACTGAGGTAGGGATGGCACTAAAAGCTATGAACATCTATGCCCCTTACCAGGAGAGGATGGGTTTTTGGGACTTTCTTTTGGGTCAATCCTTTATGACGGAGCAAAACCTAGTGATGGGAGGTGACTTAAACTTCTCAATTGGGTTATCAAAAATTCCAGGCCCTCGTGCCTATCTAAACCCTCTTTTAGACTATTTGTCTCAAAAAATGGAAGAGATGGGTCTCTATGATATTGGTTTGGTTAAAAATAATCCCACATGGAGGAATAAGAGGAATGGGGAGGCTATAATTTCTAGAAGAATCGACTGGTTCCTAATAGTTGATTCCCTTACTGAGCACATCCCCTTGTTACGTCAATGGATTGGGCGGGGAGGTGAATCTGATCACCACCTAATCTTTTTGGAATTGAAAGGTGATTACACTACACTAGGAATCCCTTTCAAATTCAACTCCTCATGGCTAAAATAAGAATATTTCCGAATTCTGGTAGTAGAAAATTGGTCCAATCATGATCATAAGGTTGATAATTCTATAGCCTTAAAATTTGCTAAAATTTTGGAAAGGTTAAAACAAAAAACCATTTCCTGGGCTGTGAAAAAAAATAGAAAAAGGATGAGGTCGAACTTAAATATATATAAGTGTAATTGGAAATATTAGAAGACCCGAAAAGACAGGGATACATCTCAAACCAGTCTAAACAAAGAGTGATCCATCTTGAAACAAGCAAGAGGAAAAATTTGGCGAACAAGGAGGAGATGTGGCATCTCAAGAGAAGAATGCTCTAGCTTAAGAGTGGGGACAAAAACACCGATTTTTTTCAACAATATGCAAAGGGCATGAAATTTCAGAATAATGTTTGAGAACCGGAAAACCAAGAATTTGGTAGAGCACCTAAACATAGAATCTGGAGTTCTACCAGTGTGTTGCCAAGTGTTGACGCTCCATCAAACACCCTCTAAAGATTTTCCTACATTTAAATTTTGGAGCCTAAATAGGATCTTTTGATCTGTCATTCCATGGTCCCTTCATGGTTAATTGATTTTTTATTCTTCTTCTCATATTCTAAGTATCAAAATCACTTTCTCATACATGCTCATTCCTCGAATAATTTACAAATGAACGTATTTTTACGCAAACTTAGATAGGTATTGAACAACTCCTTAACGTAAGTCTTGCATAATTACTATTGATAGTTACTATGCAATAGTGTACTGTGCAACATATGTTGATGATCAGTGTGCACTCTCCATTGAAAGTCTCTCTCACTTTGGCTGCAATTGTACTACTATTCCAATGAGTATTCTCAACTATAGCTTTCACTTTCGTGGATGTCCTTTTTTCTTACTTTCATTTAAAAAAATGTTTTTGTCACATTATCTTCACTTTTGCATGTGTCAGTTTCATTTTCTTTAACTTTTGCATGCGTCACTTTCATTTTCTTCAACTTTATATGGGTCTTTTTCAATTTTTCTTGTTGTTGCAAGTGTCACTTTTAACTTTTCACTTCATGTATGCATCCCACCTTCGCACATCACTAGAGGCACTTCAAGAGCACTATTCCACAATAGATGGTCTTATATATCATGAGAATATGTGATAGCTAGATTCTTGTAGCTTAGTGCACTTTCTGGTGCCAATTGACACTTGTGTCGCAACTTGTATTCTAAGTGTTGCAATGCTACATTTTAACTATCACACTTAGAAATAAGTGTTGTTTTTCTATCATGTCAAGGTGTGATCATTCATTTTGAATCTTGTGCATTTCCCTAGCTTGTATTTATGGAATTCATGTGTGTGATCTTCATTTGAGTCTCATTAGAATGGGTTTCGTTCTCTCACTCTACTCGGCCCACACTCAGCCATTATAAATCTCTTCTTGGTCCTCCTGCCCAATGCAAGTTATGAAGGGTTTAATATTTCACCAAGTGATTAGAACTCCCTATCCATGAGCTTCATTGATGAAACCTTTTCCTATGAACTTGAGCACTAGATATTTTCTCAGGTCAGCTCCTTTCATTGTGCATTAAAAACCTTCAAAGCATAGTCACTAACCCTTGTTTCTTGTACTGACACACTTCACTGAGCTCTAATCAGTTATGCCTTGTATAGAACATGGAGAATTTCTAGTTGATAGCAAGGACTTCTCCATCTCCTTTCAATGATAAACTGCACAATACATAGGCTCCCTCTCCTTCACAATGTAGTGAGAATCCTCCTAGCAAAGTCAATTGACTTTTTGTTGCTTTCCTTAGCTAACTAAACAACTCTCTCTTATAGTGAGCCTCCCTCAGCTTAGTTCACATTTCTAGTGGACAATGAGTCCACCTCTGATCTACTTCAACCCTTAAATGCACTAGCATGGAAGCCTAACCCTCAAGCACTACACATTGCGTAGGTACAATGCCTAATCTTACCTTCTCTACCGAATGAAACCCATCACTGAACCATGCCTTGTTATAACTTGTCTCCCTCAATGAATTAGGTAGTTCTAGTGCATAGTGAGGTCCTCCCATAGCCATTGGGAATCTAAACTATGCTATCATGGTCTCCTTCTTCCTTGAGCCCTGAGCACTGTGTCGTTTCACTCAAAAGGCTCATCAACCTTGTCCCTTGCACTTTCTCACTATGTTGGAACCTAAAGAGACCCTCCTTATAGTACATTGTGCATTCCTAGTGAGAAATGGTGTCCTCCCTCAACCAAAACTAATCTCAATCATGAAATTCTCAACAGGCCTTTTTTTCTTAGCCCTCACACAGGCTCATCACAATCAACTTCTTCCATGAGTAAAGTAGGGTAGAATAGATTATTTCCAAACTGGTCTTTCCTTTTCATGAGTGAACTTAATTGGTATGTGTACCACCTGAACAGGGCAAGGTGGTGCTTAAGGAAGAAACCTCTTAGACTTTGAAAACATAGCCTTGGATTATCTAGCTTGTCATATGAGAGAAGATCATTATTTGGAGAAGCAAGAAGTGACTTAATGCTCAACTATTGGAGCTAATGTCTCACCATTGTAACTATGTACTTGGATCTTTCACTTAATAATTAGAAGCTCATTGGGCTAACATACTTTTATGCATGTATCATGAATGTTGTAAGATTATTCTTTAGATGTTTGCAGTATATGATATGTTCACATGTACTAAAGAAATTGAACTACTTCATTGGCTTTGGTGCTTATCTTGTTGGATGTGTGTTGTAGTTCTTTAATGATCATTGTGTCTATGTGAACTACTTCACTAGATAACTAATTAATCTTTTGTTGTTCTCATGTTCCTCTCTTAGGATAACACTATTACTTTCCTTTTAGAGACTTGATGTTGTCTCCCCTCTCGTGAAAGCCTACTTTTCAAAGGTTATGTGCATACTCTCTTATGTTATTGATTGCAACTAAGGAAAACCATTGAGTTATGGTGGCCAGGTCGATACTCCATATGGGGATCCTACTCCAAATGGTGTGAGGTTTAATTGGAACTTCACATCGGAGAGACTCGTATTTTGGTGGTATATAGCATAGGTGACACCACGGTAGCCTAGTGCTAGGTCAACCTGTTCTCCCTTGAAAATTGTGCATGGTTACCTCTGAGAGATAGACTATGGGATAAAAATATTATTATCAACTATTGTGATAGAATTACCATCTATGTAGGCCCACCTTAAACCTCCTAACACCATGATAGGCCTGCTTTACATGGGCACTAGTTCCTCCGCCAGATAATGCATGTCCTCCACATCATCCTAGCCATCGTTGTGATGTAGGCTACACCACACCATCTTGGTCCTTGTCAGCCTGGGTGTTTCTCTTGTGCAACCTCTTGTGAGCTTTTGAGATGTAACCTCTGGGCATACATCATCTCAGAATGTCTCTTCCCCTTAAGCCCAGTCCCACCTACCTGCTTCTATTCTTTTTGCTTGCCCGTTTAGATATTAATTACTTACTGCAAACAGACCTAGGGATGTGAACATGGAAAGGACACAATCATGCCTACCCACCTCTTGGTTGTCGATTTCTCACATTTAGTATTGTCCCTTCATTACACTAGCCTCATGCTTGGTTATGTGTTATGTCCACATGGTCAATAACCTAGATTTATTGTTGGGCCTTAAAATAATAATAATTATGGATCCTCTGTGCTCCACCCACATGCTTCAACCCGTCTTTATTAAAGCTCTTAACAGAATATTACAAGAATATTTTAATATTCTCATGAACAACCATTTTTAAAGTATCAAGGCTCAGTCCCACTCACCACATTGTCTATAAACACACATAGGTTGGATTCAGTGGTTTTTATGGGCACTTGGACCTAAATCTAGGGCTAAGGCCATTACACTGAAGGTTTTATATGGCATGCCATTGGAGTTATCCCTCTTAATATTACAACAGCTTCAGCCCAACCAATGAATGTATAGTTATTTAAAAACACACATATATATACACAAGTTGCAATGTCTCTCATGAGCTTAAATTTATAAACACCAACCAGATGAACAAGCCAGTTGCACATG
Organism: Pinus taeda; assembly: GCA_000404065.3. Classification (NCBI taxonomy): domain Eukaryota; kingdom Viridiplantae; phylum Streptophyta; class Pinopsida; order Pinales; family Pinaceae; genus Pinus; species Pinus taeda. Next base: position 1,320 of record APFE030670162.1, on the reverse strand, counting down.
TCATTAAAACAAAAGGAGAGAGAATTTCAATAGAAAATATTTCTTCTTCATTCTCAGCTAATTAGATTAGTTTCAAGCTTCGAGTAAGGACAAGATTTGAACCATTCCTTCAACAACACAACAAAATGATAATATCACAGAGATCTACCCATCTCTCAACACACATTCCATTGTTAACCAATTTGTAGACTCTTGATGAATACATGAATAAAACATTCCTAAGATTATATTTTGGGCACTTGCAATACATTTTCATGCCAATTTGACCTCCCTGGCCATTAACTTGAGTAAAATAATTGCCTGATGCCAATGTATGATAAGTAAATATATTAAGCATTGGAAATCATGAGTATATTAGTCCTCTAGGGATGAACCATTCCTCGTTCATTGCTTATATCTTTAACATTGTACAGGAATTCACATTCCTAATTATTCCATAAGAATTAACCAACAAAATGAACCAATATCCTCATAAGCATTAAACCCAACAAATTAATCATATGCATAAAGATACATGCATAAAGGCTTGAATATACTTATGTTATTAAAATGTGATCAATAAATGGGATTAGGACTTCAACTCTCCACCCAACCATATACAGTTGTAGTCAAGCCTTACTTGCAATTCTCACCCCTAAGCCAAATTCACAAGCCTGGGGTGGGGTCCTTATAGGTGCTTTCAACTAATGAAAACAATGGAAACAAGATGTCATAAGGCCATGGTTTCCTTCATCCACCAGTTAATCTCATTACAGCTCTCACAGTTCATCCATACATACATTCATGCGAACATTTCACAATACAGAGAACCCCAGCTCACTTCTAGGAGAAGAGAGGCCACTATCAAGAAGGTTCATTAGTGGTGAAATTGTCAATTGTAAATAAATCACTCCCTAGGTGGTTCATCAATGAGTCAAGAACCAGAGTTTTATCCCAGGGAAGCTCCTGGTGGTTCTTTTAGTCGTCACAAGAACTAGGGTTTCTTCAGCCTTACAAGTAAGCCATATTGTCTAAACCATTCACACAACAATATTTTCTTAAAAGGTTCCTCACATATGATCCTTTTTCAAGGATTTGATACAGTTCCAAAGACCACTTGATCTCTCTCTCTCAGCTTTGCATTCCCCCACACACAATAGCTCTAAACATCCTATTTTTTGCCAATACTTCACGACTTGTGTACGCGTGAGAGAAATATGGGGCATGTATTCCTTAATGAAAATATCCTCGTCACCTAACGAATTAACTACCTTGTTCTTCATACAAGTCACACAAAAATCACGTCTTGACAACACAACCCCTGTTGCTCTTAATTTTTTT
>APFE030670161.1:53301-77600 GCA_000404065.3 Pinus taeda | reverse complement strand
CAGTTAACCCTTCATCATTGTATCTCATCTTGGCGAGTTCTTTGGCTTGACCTATTGTTTCACTTGAAGAGAACATGTCATCGAACATATCTTCTTGATGTTTAAACGTTGTTAATTTGGCATGTTCTAATGCGGCATGGGCAACTCGCTTTGGGTCAAATGCCCTATTCGGGATTGTAGCCAGAGCTAAAGATTGGATCTTTGTGGCTTCTTTTTCTGCATGTTTGAGATCATGTAGGGTAAAGACACCACATCTTAAGGGAAAAGTAGGCCAGCCTTTTTTCTTTTCCTTTTTGAGATTCTGTGTAGTACTCTCAGCTGTAATCTGATATGCAATTTCCCTTGCTAGCAGTTTATCAGGAACATATAAAGGGAGGACATGAGGATTGGCTTGGCTGCCGAAGACTCTGATATAGGTAAAATGCTCTTCTCCAAACCAATTAGCCACTGCTGGAAAATCAAAGGAGGCTAGGTAGGAAATCTTTGAAATGGGTTTATCAAAAATTGAATAATAAATGGGAACCATGAAGCCATTACAGATTTGATACAAGTGGTTTTTATAGGATGACTTCCACAACTTTCGGTGATATATATGAATGGGAGAGGGGTCCTGTGGAGTCCATCTCCAACCAAGAACAGGGAATTCAAAATTGAAACATAAGGTATCTAGGATATATGCACTATAGTAGAATGGGGGAATTTTCCTTTCAGTGACTACAGTCTTATTCCTAAAATCACGAACAGCTACTGCTAGTTTATCCGAAAGGATAGTAGCCCAATCCATAATTATGCTGTTCACTGCTGCCTCCATAAGAGGAACCACTTCAATGGTAAAACTAGCAGAGTCGTGTAAACCCCATAATCTACACATCATTATACCCGCATAGCAATAAGGAGAAGCCAAAGAATCGATCGAGTACTTACCGGAAGATTCGTGCTTGTGTTTATTCGGATTTTTCATCCAATCCTTGATAGGTTCGGACTCAATCTCATTTTCGCTCGCAAACTTCTCTAGGAAGGCGTTGTTGTATATCTTCTCTGGCTCGGGTAAATGATACATTTGCCTCAAGTCTTCTGCCTTGAATGATCCGAAAATCCTCCCATCTCTTGTGCTAAAAGTTCTGTCCATGATGGGGATTTCTTCAATCGCCCATCGCACAACATCTGTATATGGGAGAATTTTCTCCCTGGCTGCTATCATGTGGAGGAAAGAATAAGCCAAATCCTTAAGAGTGTAGTCCGACTTATGTAATGAATCCGCGGTAGCTTCTGCTATCTTCTGCTTTGGTTTCTCGGCCTCAATTAAGTCATAAGTGCCTTGCCAAGTTACTCTGGTGAGGCCTGTGCATGTTGTATCAGATATTAGGCCTTTCTTGCTATTTGCAGCGGCTTGTCCTGCGACTGGTGGATTGGAAGCACCCGCAGTCTTCTTAGACTTCTTACCCATCATGCCCGAACTCCTGTCTATGAATGAATTCTGCACAGAGAGGCAATTGCGCGTAACACAAAGAGATAGCGATAAAAACTTGCAATTGATAACAAATGAATAGATGCGCAACAATATATTCAGCTTTTAAAATGGGCGCGGAGATAATCTATGGAAAGATTTTAAGACATGAATCCATTAATTGGCCCTATAAAACCTGCCACCTTATAAATGCCCATTATATCATTATTCGGTCGAGAAATCTCCTTAAGCATGCAATGGACGTATTGGCGGCCGAGCGAAAGTGATTATGCCTTAAATATGAGTAAATTGAGCTTTCCAATCACATTAACGGCTTTCTATTGAAAACCGTGCCTTATCGCATCAGGGGTTATAACAAGTCTGCCTTAACAATGTTCATCGAGTATCGCCGATCGCCGAATGCGATAACGCATCGGCGAAAGGCTTATGTGCATTGAGACTCAAACAAAGGGGACTCACCGATCGGCGAACGCCAATAGCTCATCGCATCGGGGTAATGGTATGGGGCGTTTTTGGTTGTGCATTGGATATCGCCGATCGCCGATCGCCGAATGCGATATCACATCGGCGGAAAACCTTGTGCCATTTATATATGTCTCTTATGTCATTGCGATATGCGATCTTGCGATCGCTTTATCGCAATGACGAAGATTTGCTTTATTTCTTTTAAATGGATATTGTTTAAAAGGGTTTTGTAAAGCGCTCATTTGATTATCGGAATTTTAAACAAAAGTAGTGATATCATCTTTATTTTGAAGGGACCCATTTCACATTTTAATGTTTTATGAATAAAAATAATATGAAATGGGGGGTTGTTTGCAGAGCACAACAGGTATATACTGAGTCTAGGGTTGACCTTGAGGTATGTACTATCCCGAAGGTATGTACTATCCTTGAGGTTGCCCCCCAGGCAGTATTTGACTACCTTGAGGTTGCCCCCAGGCGATAATTGAGCACCTTGCAGTTGACCCCTAGGTGGTAACTCACTACCTTGAGGTTGCCCTCTAGGCAGTAACTAACTACCTTGAGGTTGCCCTCCAGGCGGTAACTGACTACCTTGAGGTTGCGGATTTGGAATAGCACCAGACATCATAAGAATTTCTTCTACACTCAATGGTTGAGTTCCATTATTACCAGTTGATACCCCGTGTTCGATGGGTTGAGGAGACACTCCTAAAAAAGTACCAAAAAGTGACTGATACCCAGAAGGAACAGAAGGACCACCGTATAAAAATGTTTCCGGAGTTTGGGAAAAAATGGATGACCGCTTGGACATATTCGAAGGAGGATAATAACCTCTGGGTGTAGGATGAAAAGGAATACGAGGTGGTGAAGAAGCAAGACCCAGATTTTCTAAAAGGTTTGTCAATGATACGTACCAAGCGTCACTTCTAAAGGAATTGTAGAAGATTGATTCACGCTCCCTAAGTTCTAAAGTTGGTTGATTTTTAGGAAGAGCTATATCTTCGTATGGACTAACAAGTTCTTCAATAGAAGTGAGTCCAGAAGGAATATTTTGGGTAATGACACTTCCCACCCTCGGTGAACCAGGACCACTAGAAACTGGAGAAGCAAATCTTGAGGATGGAGTAGCAGCAGGTTCAGTTTCAGGTTTAGAAATTTCAGGTTCCTCAATTAATTCACTAGTAGGAGAAATGCTACCAGTAACTTTGGAAAATGAAATTGGTTAAGAAATATATTCTATTGTTGGAACTTGATAATCAGGATGAATAATTAAAGATGATTCTCTGGCCTCTGGTGACCCAACTCTACTTTCACTAGGTGTGACAAGAGCTCTTAGCCCTTCAAGCTGACTTGGTGTATATTCGGGAGGTTGTGTTATGAAACCAGCTCAAGAAAAGATAGAAAAGATAGATCAACGCCTTAGAATTCAGCCTCTTCGAGGGGGCAACCTCCTTTACATTACATAAATGAACAATTCTTCCATGATACAAATGAAAATACCTCCTTTCTATATATAGGAGTCTAAGGGCTCATAACGTAACCAGAGCCGACATAACAATAATAATGTAAGGGCACAATAATAATAATAATAGTGGGCTTCTATGGGGCACAATAGTAACAATATGGGCACTACATGGGTACATCAATATAATAAGGGGGTTGTAGTAATAATGATAAGGGGTTACACTAGTAGTATAGGGGCCTAACATTTTGGCTCAAATTTGATGTAGTTTTCAATGGATTAAGCTTGATTTTAATGAACAGTAACAAGTAAAGTGTAATGGAATATATTATGAGGCTACTAAGCTACCAAAAGGGCATTTTGATTCTTTTGCAAATCAAATGCTCAAGATATAAACTAAACCAGAGATTAACTGAAGTAGCATTTATCTACTACGCAATTGTATAACAAAAACGGTTCGAAAGCTTCGTGGCTAACTTCAAACTCTATCTATAGTTTATATAATTCAACATAGAGCAAGAAATAGCAAAAAACAATCATTGTTCCCTAACAGAGTTGCCAATTTGTTTCTGGGAAAACTAGTATTTCTAAGAAATGCTAGCCCTTTAGGTTTGGTAGCTAACCTAGAAACAACAGTCAAAGCAATTCACTATCTTTCCTATGAGTGATAGATAAGAATGAGATTATGAAAGACCAACCTGTAACTTTTTTTGAATCCTCGCTTGATCTCCCTCTCCTTTGGCCGATCCTGTAACTCCTCCTTGTACTTAACACGCTTGGAGAGTACCTGCACAGCTACAAAAACGAAGACCTGTCAAAGCATAATGATCCATCATAGAATCAGAAATATGACAAACAAATGAATGCATTTACAGTTAACACAATCAATTGGAAAAAACCTTGAAGAACTTTATTGATAACAAGGAGAATTACAACCCATAAGAAGTCTGATCTAGCGCCATCCACCCAGCTTCAAGCCTTCTTCACCTCATGAATCAACAAGAAAATACCAACAATAACACAATGCTCTCACCTCAATATTGAAACTAGCAACACTTCCTTACAACTCAGAATAATTCAGCCTCTAGATCTCTTGGATGAGGGATCCATTTATAGATGAGTGAAGGAGGTTGAATCATCAATGATGATGATTAATGCCTTTCTATTTTTAGGAATTGGTTCCATGAAAGAGGGGAATAGGAGGTGATTTCCTAATTCCTTTAGTCATCTTTGGCGAACTCGGAGGGGAAGGTAGCACTAGAGAAGCTTCTAGAAGTTTCCATGAGCAGCTAACTCTCAAACTCTCTCAGAATTTTGTCCTACCTCATCCATCACACCTTCTACAGGGCCAACCTACGATGCATAGCACTTTAATAGTGTGGTACCTGCTATGCATAGCACCCTAACACAGGGCTTTCAGCAATGATTCATTTTAAGCACTTTTTGGATGATTTTTGAGATGGAACTTTTGGGGAATGAGGCATTCAGATGACTAGGTTCATTTAGGGCATAAAACAACTATTTTAGGGGTTGATGGACCCTAATATCATCGACATGTAAGTTGGGGTTCATGTGCCCAAATATATCTATAACAATGAGGACTGTCAGAAAATCTTGGATGTGCTGAACGGAAAAATGGTCACCACGCCGATTTTAGTCTTCCCGAATTGGAAGGAGGAGTTTCATGTACATGTAGGCGTGTCATGTATAGCACTGGGAGAAGTACTGACATAGGCTGGTGAAGGAGAATTGGACCATCCTATATCGTTCGCAAGCAGGAGGTTATCCAAGGCTAAGAAGAACTATTCCACCACCAAGTGCAAAGTACTAGCCATGATATACGTGCTCTAGAAGTTTAGGCACTATTTGTTGGGTGGACATTTTAATATGTATCCTGATCATTCTGCGTTGAAATGCTTGGTCAATAAGCTTGTGTTGGGGGGGAGAATCTGCAGATGGTTGTTATTGTTCCAAGAGTATGATTTTGAAGTTATTGTGAAGCTTGGACAAGTGAACGTAGGATTAGACCATCTGTCGCACATCGAAATGGAAGAAGAACCCACTAATTTGGAGGAGGGATTACTTAACGTGCAACTATTTGTAGTGCGCATCAGGGATGGTCACTTTGAAGACATCATACACTTCATAATGACAAGAACTGCCCCGGAAGGCTACACCGTCCAGCAGAAAAAGAAGTTAGTGGTGCGCGTGGCAGACTTTTCTTTCATTATCAGACATTTGTACAAAATGGGGTCTATTGAAGTATTACGGTGGTATGTACTGGAGTCTGAAAGGAGCATTCTCCTCATGGATGCTCATGGGGGTGCCATGGGAGGGAATTACGCAGAAAGGGAAACTTCACAGAAGATTCTACGCGCAGGGTTGTGGTTTCCAAACCTCCATCAGGATTCAAAAGCCTACTGCAGGGCGTGCGACATGTGTCAAAGGACTGACAAGCCATCGTGAAGGGATGAGCTACCTATGAACCCACAGATGATGCTATAACCTTCCTAGAAATGGGCGATATATTTTGTGGGACCCGTTCAGCCCCAAGGAAAGAAGACGGGAGCACGGTACATTATCACCGTGACTGAGTATTTGACTCGATGGGCAGAGGCACAACCTGTGAAGGACTATACAGGTGTGACCACTACAAATTTTCTCTTTCAGTATGTACTGACACAATTTGGGTGTCCAAATATTTTGATGAGAAATCGCGGTACACACTTTCTGAACGAAACGATCAGCGCGCTGACAAAGGAATTTTAAGTATATCACTAGAAAATCACTCCTTATCACCCACAGGCTAATGGGACGATGGAAGCATTCAATAAGGTACTAGAGAATGCGCTGACCAAGGTTTTCAATTCTCAATGAAGTGATTGGGACCTGTCGATACCCACAATACTATTGGACAGACACCCTTTGGGCTTGTATATGGTGTTGAAGCAATGATGTCCATGGAATACATTGTGCCTAGTCTACGCATTATAGTACTCATGGGTATGATGGATCACGAAGCCCTGGAAGAGAGGCTCACGTAGCTTGCTAAGCTTGAGGAAGAGATATTTCTAGTTGGATTTCACCAACAGGTCCAAAAGCAGCGTGAAAAAGCATGGCATGATCAGCACATTAAATTGCGCACCTTTAAGGTAAATAATCTGGTTTTGTTATATGACTGCAAGTTCGATAAATTTCCAGGGAAATTCAGGATGCACTGGCTAGGGCCCTATGTCATTAAGGAGATTATCAATGGTGGAGCAGTTTAGTTGGTTAAATTAAACGAAGATCCCTTCCCAGGAAAGGTGAATGGCAGCCGATTGAAGCCATACACTGGTGATCTAGCTAGGTGACTATATGAAGGAAGAATATTCTCAACGCTCTAGGCAGCTGAAAGGAGGTGCAGGACTGTAAACTAGATTTCTCGGGTTGGGGAACTACGTGATGAGAGGATTGTGCAAAACGAGGAGATGTCACAAGGTTTGTGACAACGCAGAGAGAGCTACGCTACCTAGAAATAAATCACGCAGGTCAGTCAGAAAGTGATCATTAAAGTCACTTTTCATTATTTGATGATGAGAATGCAACCAAATGGAGCAGGCGGCCAGCATTTAAGATGAAATTTATGGGTAAGATCCTTGAAAATTTGCCACCAATCTAGCATTAATGAACCGAATGTGGGGGGAACGATTGGATTTGAATTCAAAATGGCCTATAAATTACATGTGCAGGCCCAATGAAAAACAATTGCAATTTTGAGCATTGAGTTAGTGAGCTCTCAGATGTGCATGATCCATGCATTCTTTGAAGAATTGATCAACTACCCAGTGTTTGATCAATTCCCAAAGTCTGAACACAATTTCATCTGTGATTTTATCCCAAGATCTGAAGCCATGGATTCCAAAGTAGTGACAATCGAGGGGGATGTGCCGGAGGTTGTTGTGGAAGCAGAGGGAACTACTCTAGAGGTTTTAGAGGTACTAGCTGAAGTCCCTAAGTCACAACGGATGCCTAGACCGAAGCCTACCCCGACTAAGGAAAGTTTGAAGGATAAGAAGGGCAAGCAAGCTGTGATACTGGTGTGCGTCACCTAGAAGAAACCCACAAAAAGACAAGCCCACCGCATAGGAAAATTGAAAAACTATTAACTTGGAACTGGAGGAGGAATCCATTGAGGACATCCCGATGGACTATGAGGATTTGGGGGTGGAAGTGGAGGACGTTGAAGCCGAGGGTTCAAACCCTATCACTGGGTTTCCCAAGTACATACCTTCGTGCAAAGGCAAGAGCAAGGTGCCGAAGGACATTGACCAGAGAAAGGTCGCCTTGCGCATACCTCTGCTGTCGGGTGAGATTTTCTTTGAAGGATCGTGCTTGGCGCAAGTTTCGTTGTTAAAAATAGAATATTTGGAGTTAGCTGACAATGAAAAGTTCCTGCACTTGGTAACAGAATAGCTAATGCACTGCGTTGTTCACACAACCATTAGGATGACTGTGTTGGAACCACGGAAGTGGCTCAGGGGTGTAGACAAGGCAGGTCTACTCAACTTGCTATGCGTGTCACTCTACAATCACACACCTATTACAGTGTTGTTCATCAAGCAGCTACTATGTTTGGTGCACGATGGATGTCTATGGTTGGAGGAGCCGATACCCATCACTGATAGGTTGATCCATAGGATCACACGTCTACCCTATACAAGGGAAAATCCAACCATGATGTTTGGTATAAAAGGTGGTGAGCAGGCCCTCCCAGAGGCCATGAAGGAGAAATTCAAGCTCGTGAAGAATCCATGGGGCTATACCATCTTGAGTATCTATGATCCTATGGTTAAGGTGGGCACGCAGATTTTGGTAGGAAAAGTTATGAGGAAGGGTCATGTAGATGAAGTGTCAGCACCTGTCGTCACTCTAGCAGCCCAATGCGCCAAAGGAGTTTAGTTTAATTAGGCACATTATCTTTGCGGTGAGTTCCCTGTGAACTGTCACAATGCGCAAGAGCTCAGCAAGACCGTCCACTATGCGTGGCTCTTACTGTCCATTGTGCTGGTAGCCTGGGAGCTGCCTAAAGACAGTAAATTCCCCTTGGTCCCACCGACCTGCGAGAAGCAGCGAAGTACGCTTCACTATGGGCGACCAAGGATTCTCAGTGCATCAAGGATAGCAAGATCTTCTAGATCTTGATGGAAATGAATATACGCATGGCTATCTATCACAAGTCGCGATTGTCACCTACTGTGTTTGCCAAACTATAGGAGTACATGGAGTTCAAGGTAGACTTTCAGTGTGTATCGATCAGGGCATGGAAGGACCCTGAGCAGAAGTGGTATGACTTGCCTTACTTAGCAACTGATGACGCAATTGATGTAGTTCTTGATTGTTGGCCAGCAGAGTGGCGCAATGCCTCAAACTCGACGGTGGGATCAAGCAAGGTCGTCGTGCAGTGAAAGAAGGAACATGCCAAGCTCAAGATGGCACAGTTGTCCAAGAAGAGGAAGAAAGAGGCCACCGACAATGCCCAAGCAGAGCACGACACCACACAGCAGCCAAAAAAGTAGATAGGCAGAGCAGAGCGCAGCTCTGACAAAGGTGCAAGGTCACCTTCGCCCGAAACAAAGGAAGAAATGGATGAGCAAACAGAGCAGCATGGATTGGAACCGCAAACGGCATTGTACTGCATCAAACGTCCAAGAGAACAAGAAAAGTGGGGCCGCAAAAGAAATCGAAGGCTAGTAAGACGTCATTGGACCCAATCACCCTAACAGAGGGAGGTTTGAATGACATTGGAGATACGGTGTGGGACATCACTGCAAAGGTACTATAGCAGTTCAAGTAGTAGCAACAACGACTATTGGGGGCCATCCAGACAGATCTACATGAGCTGCAAATCTGTGCATCACAGGCTGGTGCAGTGTCCACCAACCTTTCCATCGGTACTTCAAAAGCTGTCGTGATGCTAAATGTGAAGGACTCTCGAGCGATAGTGTTGAAGAGGTAAATCCGCTCTGCAGACAGAGCCGATCCCTACTAGCCCAGACCAAGTCTAGCAACAATCGTCAAATGCTACAGCGCAAGTTCCTAATTGCAAATAAACAGACCAGCAATGAAGGCCTACCTGGATTCCAACGCTATTGATTATAGGAGAGGTGGTGCTCTCGTTCCTCTGCTCCGGTAGATCACAATCCTCACGATCTCCGGGAATGGACACCTGCACATACAAGAAATAATACAAACACAAGCATAAAATCCAGTATACGCAACTATATGTCAGTCAAAAAAGACATAACTCATCATCATCATAAATAATAACAAGAGTGGAACCCTAACCAATAGTCGTTCATTAATAATCAATCAAAGGAGAGTACAACCAATGTTCTGATGCTGGATTCTCCTTTGGCGGGTCGTCAGCAGAACATGTCTCACAAAGCCTGTTGGGAATAAGGGCAAGCCTCTCTCTTTCGATCTTGGACAATAGTCTCCTTGCTTGGATTTGGCTTTAAGGGAATCAAGAAGGCTCTTGCAGCATGAAGCTCTTGGGAATTTGGGAATTCTGAAACTCTGGAACTAGCTTGCAAAGGAAATGGGCAAGCTTTTATAGATGGAGGAAGGGGAGTTGGGATCATAACCAATAATCATGGGATTGGCCATATCATCAAGGAAGCTTCCATGAGAGGTGGCAAACCACTTCCTCTCTATGGAAATCCATAGCCAAACCACCCAACTCAAGATAGATAGCAGTCCAGGAATTTTTTAGGACGAAAATTATGTTGTTTATTTGTTAAAAAACACCTCTTAATATGGTTGGTGCGGGTGCGACTTTATGACAGCGTGCCAATTGGCGCCCCCTCTTTGGAGGATTTGCCCCCTTAGCGCGAGGGCTGAACTATGGAACCGCACCAATGGAAAAAGAGTTATTTTTAGGGTTTTTCAGCAGGAGATGTCTTCAAGGCAAACAAATCTCATGTTTAGAGGAATGCAATGCAAGTGTTTTTAGGCCATGTCACTTCTCATAGGTCCCGGAATGAATCCTCCAAGATACGGGACAGGGGTAGCAGGGATGGTGACAAATTGTTGTGTAACAGATACCCCCTAAAGCATGAGGCCCGAGAGAGAGAGAGGGGTGAAATGATTTACGAGAACATGTCCAACTAAAAACACTGTCGTCGGAAAACCTGCGTGGAGAAGTACAACTGATATCTCAAATACATGATATGTGTGATATGGGAACGCCATCCATAGCAGAGTACATAACAATCTAGATCCAAGGTATGGGCGCAGCCATCCAATGAGGATCGATAAATAAACTCAGGCATGGTCATAGCCATCCAGTGAATGAGTCATGTAACAATCATTGTAATCCACAAAATCACACCCTGGATCTCAACAGACAAAATCCAAGGTCTTGCGCTCCATCTCGATTCGAACAAAGTACAAGTTCAAGCATGCGAATATATGAGCTGAAGTCGAACATGCAGGGACATCGTCTGATTACCAGCCAATGATGAAAGCTATTAATAGACATGAGAGGTACCACCAATAATGGCAATGGCCCTCAAGGTACTACAGGTACAATCTACGGTGTGTGAATCAGTGAGCTGGCATCGAACACCCATAGAATCATCTGATCAGAGGCCAATGATGAGAACCTCGCGTCGAATGCAAAGAACCTGCCATTGAGGCATGCAGGCTCCAAGGCACCAGAAGGGAGTCTCTAGATCAGCTTCCTGGACAATAAGTTGAAGTCGATAGGAAGTGACCTTGACCGAAGGTGGGCCATAGTGTTTCCCACATCATCGACGTGAGATAGAGGAAGATAATGTTTTTGTGAATCAGGATCATATGAGTTATTAGAGGGAGGTTGATATTTTGCCGAGGTCAACTTCTCTTGAACATATCGGTGGCACGATAGTGGACTTGGCAGTATTTTACATCAATCAATCAGAGGTCATGCTGACAAGGCAAAGAGAAAATGAGAGGTCAAACAGGATCACCCAAACCCATGAAGGCAAGTGAAATACGAGATGAGATGTCCCCACCCTGACACGAATGCAGACAAGTGCCATGTTCAAGAGCGACATACTGCCGACATGACAATGATTCTAGTTCCACTTTCCCCACCATTTCTGGCGAGTACCTCAATTATTTTTATTAACAAGCTTGAAGGGGATAGCATATGCTTGTAATATAATTTTTCCCTTCGGGCGAATACATCCTAGTACATTTAACGAGCCCTAGGAAGGAGAAACTTGAGTAACGTCATTTCGACTGAATCCAATGTCATCAGGTTTTAACGAGTCTGACAAAGGGAGAACTCGGCATCTTTTCATGTTTAGAGAGTTTGAAAAGACAGCAGAAAAGTAAACTCCAAAGGTCCCTTTTCATAAATAGTCCCTCAGACCCGAAAAGGTACTAAACAAAATCTGAGGAAACCTCCTAGTTACGATAGACTAGGGTATTCCTTTTTCGTAAATAATCCATCCCAGCCCAAAAAATGGGTAGACGTATATTGGGTAGATGTCGTTTCGCATCCATTTTAACGAGATCGAAATGACAAGGGCCTCGGCAATCTTTTCATGTTTAGAGAGTCAGAAAAGAGCTTAAATATGACTCCATAATGACTTTTTCATGTATTTACCGAGTCCGAAAAAGTATAAAATATAACTTGTTTCACCGTTGAAGTCGCATAAAAAACCTATTGCTGCACAAAAAGCAAGTGCAAAACCCATTTTTGACAAAAAATATATTAAAATATTCAGAAAAATAACTTTCAAAACCTATTTTGAGTTCAAAAAGTTATAAATATGTCAAATGGTAAAAATAAAATTACTTTTTACTATTTACCTCACTGAAGAGCAGCAGTGGTCCATTTGGTGTGCGAACTTCTGACGGCAATTGTGACAGATCCGTGCTACCATTCAGAGTTCCGTCAGTTCCAGGTAAGAGGCGCTTCCTAGTACTTCATTTCAATCCATTTTTTGATCGTTTCCCTTTGCCCATTAGATTATTGTGGAAGTATTTGCAAAATTTTAGGGCTGCGCCCATTGGCGCGGGTATCGGGCACGGATCCGCGCCAATGGGCTTTTATATGCAAAAGGCCCGCGTCGATGGGCGTGACTGTCCTAGAAACAGCCGCGCCAACTGCGGAACCTAATTTTTCACCTTAAATTTTGGATTTATAATTGATCTGAATATATTTTTGGCATAACAGAGATCTAATCAAGGGTTCTTGACCATATGGATGCAGGCAACCGAGCAAAATGGTGATTAAATGGAAAGAGAGGGAGCACGAGAGAGAGGATGAATTAGCCATGGAAAATGAATATTGCATGAACGCCCTCAAGAATTGTCGGTTGAAGAAATTCTTCCTGACACCTTATTTATGAGCTCAACCTGAGCTCTTACGATACATGATCAGCATTTGGGATGAGAACAAACAAGTGTTCAAGCTGCGGGATCAAGTATTAGAACTGGAGGTTCCTGACATCTACTTTATAACTGGATTGTCATGCAGAGGTCTGGTTCCCATACTGACAGGGAGCAGACCGTCTGGCGAGAAAATGGAACAGGTGATGGCATGAGTGTGCCCGAGGGCACAACTCGGATCCGGGAGTGGGAAGGTAGACATTGCTACTATCGAGGATCTAGCACTCAGGGTGGTGCTACATACCATCATGCGGGCTGAGGGGGTGCAGGCACCGCACGAGGTGACAAAAACCCAGCTCATACTGGCCTCAGAGTGTATGAGTCCCACGATATTTTACTAGGCCATAGCAGTGACAGTAAATATGAAGAGACAGCTCACGAAATGCAAGCAAGCCAAACTAAAACAGTTTGGCTACGGTTCTATCTTGGTATTGTTCATTCTGGTATGATTACCAATCTTCCAAGGCCAAGGGGCCATAGTAGCTGAGCCAGTACCATGAGAGCCAAGAATGGCTCGTTGGGCAGCATTGATGCCCAGAGGAGGAGGGAGCCAACAGATGTCCTGGAGGCTGGAGTTTTTTGGGTGGTTATGTCGTTAGTTGATCGTAGTCGAAGACTGGCCATACGCAGGGACCGATTTCACTGGTGATCTAGATCTCCCACTGTTGGAGGGAGATGAGTGGGACGAAGAGTTGGGTATGATCTCTTTTTGATTTTATGATTTATGATTTTTTTAGTTAGTACATGTTCGTTCTGACAGCAGTTATATGTGGATGCAGATGTCGGTCCAGAGAGACCAGTCGGTATGTCTCCCATTTCATCGAGAACTCAGCCCGCAGCTGACCCTCAGGCAGAGGGTGCCGAGGGAGGAGAGTTGATCCAGAACCTCAAGGTAATTGCCCGGGGGATTCAAGATTATGCCCGGGTGGAAGATGTCCCACTGGCATACCAGAGACATACAGAGGGAGTGTCTAGTCACCTCCACCATCTTCTAAGACACCTAGTGTGTGCAGTGGCTTGTTATCATGAGCACCACGCAGATTAGACACCTAGGGTTTATTTTCATGAATATATTTTGAGAGACATGTCGTCTCCGGATGTATTAAGACGAACATGTATATTTTTTATCTATGTGATGCACATTGTGCAAACATTTTGACACACACACACACACACACATACACACACACACACACACATATATATATACATATGCCTATGGTTTATTGTGTTTTTATGCTTCTTTTGTTGTTTTAATTACATGTTATGTAAATGCCTGTCTAATACATAATTGGCTAATGCATCAGTTAATGTATTTAATCATCTTGGAATGTGTTGATATGTGATGAAATCAAAATTCCTTCTTAACATGTAGATATAACCTTAGAATCTGATGGTCTCTGATGGAATATCACGCATTGAGCTGGTGGACGACAAGCTGAGAATCCAGGTTCACAGCCAATGTTCAAATACCGAGATTGATCGCCTCGGCTAGTAACTCAATAACAGCACTATACTTAGCAACATTGTTCGTGGTACAACCTAGACAAACCCCTTGAAGGTCTACTAGCTCACCATGAGGATCGTAGATCACCCATGCCGCAGAAGACATGTTGCATGTACTACGGGAGGCACCATCAGTGAAACCAACATAAGGCAAACCAGACATCTGCACAAGAAGCAAAAGGACATAATAAGTGGCAATCACGCCGACACACCAAGCCAAAAACATGAAAACACGCACACACAACACACCTGCTAAAGCACACGTATGTACAAATCGGAGTGCCTGGAATTCACGCATAATATTTTTTCAAGTAAAGCTCGTTCCGGGGCTTATCCAAAGGATTCCCTTCGTAGCCAATCAGCTCATAGGCCCCTTCTACAAAACTCTCTTTACAATATAAGGGTCGTACCACATGGGTTCAACTTTGCCTGCCCCCAACCTATCATTGTCTTGATCGTAGAGCAGGACTAAATCTCCCTCAACAAAGGAACGAGGATGAATAGTATGATCGAAGTGAGTTTTCACTCTCTTATTCTGTGCTTCGGTAGCTAGAGAGGCTAGTCGACGACTCTCGTCTAGCCGCTCCAGGTAAAGAAGGCATTCCTCTACCAGAGTAGTGTCGGGGAGTAATTCGACAGCTAATTTTAAAGAAGGGATCTCGCACTCGATGGGCAGGGTAGCCTCCAGTCCATAAACCAATTGGAAGGGAGTGAAATTGGTGGAATCCTTTACAGAGGTTCGGTAGGCCCACAAGGCAGGGAGTGAAACTGGTGGCATCCTTCATAGAGGTTCGATAGGCCCACAAGGCAGAGAACAACATCAAGTGCCAGTTGGACTTGTGCATGCCAATGGTTCGTTGAAGCATTGTAACTAGAACCTTGTTGATGGCTTCTACTTGGCCATTGGCCTGAGGATAGTATGGAGTCGAGCTCTCATGCTGTAAGCCCAACTAGGTTGTAAGCTCAGTCATCATATGATTATGGAAATTCTTGCTGTGATCAGTGACAATGGCCTGTGGGACTCCGAACCGTGAGATAACATGATTAAATAAAAACTGCGCCGCTATGTGACCGTCTTCAGATAATGTGGGCATCGCCTCAGCCCATTTTGTGAAGTAATCAATGGCAACGATGATATACCCATGCCCCCTGGCCGAGTGAGGGTTACAGGTCATATAATCAATGCCCCATTTTGCAAAAGGGTTGACGGTAACAACGGGGTGTAGTGGAGCGGGAGGCGCACGCATCTTCCGTTGGTAGATTTGGCACTCGTGACAAGAGCGGACGGCAAGAATGCAGTCCTTAAATATGGAGGGCCAAAAGTAACCAACGCTGAGGATTTTCTGAGCAGTAGCATATCCGGACATGTGACCACCACAGGCACCAGAATGGCAGTCATTTAAAACTCGCTCAGCTTCCTTGAGTGTTAAACATCAACGGAGAACAGAGTTAGCACCGAGACAATACAAGGTGTCCCCAATAATGTGATATGGTTGAGATTGATGGCGAATCCATCGTCGAGCATCCTTAGATATCTCGGGATGAAAAGAGGACATCTGTAGATAGAAAATGATGTCCCCGTACCAGGGATCGAGGGTGTTGATTAAGAAGAGGGTTTCGTCTGGAATATGGTCCTCTAACCGAGAGGGCACGGTAAGAGATGGCAAAGAGCACAACAATTCAGCAAAGACGATGGATTTCTTGGACTTGGCAGTAGTGAATTCCAAGTCAAACTCTTGGAGGATAACAATCCACTTTGAGTACTTGCCCCCCAACAGCTGACGTGACAAGATGTACGTCATCAAGTTGCAATCTGAAACCACTGTCATAGTGCGCAACAGGATATATTGGCGGAAGCGTTGGACGGCACAAATGGTGGCCAATGCCAACTTCTCAACGTGAGCGTATCGAGATTCCATATATAATAGATTGTGGCTGAGATAATAAATGACGTGCTCAATGTCATCATCATCATCTTGAATGAGAACCATGCCAATAGTGGTATCGGCGGCAGCTAGATACAAAGTGTAATCACGTTGGTAATTAGGAGGATGCAACAAAGGAGTGGAAACAAGGAGAGCCTTGAGGTGCTTGAAGGACTCTTGTGCGGCTGCATCCCAACGAAAAGGGGTGTCCTGCTTTAGTAACCACGTAAAACCTTTGGCCACCTCAGCATAGTTCAGAATGAAGCGTCGTAAAAAATTCACTTTGCCCTGCAAGCTCTGCAATTGCTACAAAGAAGCAGGGGGAGGAAATTTCAAAATGGCCTTGGCTTTAAGGGGGTCCAGACGGATTGCCTCTCAGGAGACGATGAACCCGAGAAGTCTGCCAGACTCTACACAGAAGACACACTTATGCGGATTGATCCTAATACAGTAGTGTCGACAGCAGAGAAATATTTCACGAAGATGAGCGGGATGGTCCTGACGCTTAGTTGAATGAGCTGGTAGATCATCCGGATAAGGTTGATCGATGTGTCAAATATCATGGAATGCATAGGACATCATGCGTTGGAAGGCAGCACCGGTGTTCTTCAAACCAAAAGGGAGCTTTTTGTAGGCGAAAGTGCCCCACAGACAGATAAAGGCGGTTTTGTGTTGATCACCAGGCGCAATATTGATCTGGTTATAACCAGAAAAACCATCCATAATCGAGTACATTTCACTTTCGGCACACTCATCAATGAGCTGGTCAATGAAGGTTGTGGGGTAGTTATCCTTGGGACAGGCTCGATTAATCTCACGGTAATCAACATAGACCCTGATCATGCCCTGCTTTTTATTCACAGGGATGATATTGGAAACCCAATCTGTGAGTGGGATGGGATAGATAAAACCATCCTTGAGAAGCTTTTCAACTTCCACTTTAATGGTTGCAGCCTTTCGGGGGTGCATGGGGCGTAAACATTGTCGGACAGGCTTAGCTCCCGGATACGTGGGTATCTCATGCACCACAATACTTGGGTCGATGCCAGGCATTTCTTCATAAGACCAAGCAAACACGTCACAAAATTCGCCAAAAATACTAGTATAAAGATGAATCTCCTCAGGAGTACAAGTTAATCCAACATGGATATGCTCGAAAATCCCTGTAACAGAGATGCCGATCGGCTGGGTTTGTGTGATGTTTCCCATGTTCCCTTCAGAGGACACTTGATAAACTTGGATGGGTATCTGAAGGGGTTGTGCGGTGAGACAATGAGCAAACCACTCGAGACAGGCAAGCATTTCCCGGTGGGTAGGGAGGAACGAGGAATGATGGTGAAGATGGGACCAAGGGGGTTCTTTGAGAGACATAGTCTCGATAATGGCTTCATCAGAAGGAAATGTTTCCTTTAAGGGATCTAAAGAAGCATAGTCTCCAAGCCAAGGGGAATTAGGATACGAGTCAAGAGCTCTACTCAAAGGAGTAGATTCAGAAAGGGGAGCCGATGCAGAAACAATCTCAACGTAGTTGAGCTCAGCAGGACTCAACGGCATCTCATCGCCCCATGATTCTATCTGGTCAATGGGGGGAAGAACCCAAGGATCAAAACAAACAGAAATCATATTGATAGAAACGACATTCGAAGGCGGGAGTGAAAAGACACCCATGAGGGTAGGATCTTTAAAGAGCCGAGCTCCCACACTCTCTAATGGAATGGAGGTATGCTCCACAAAAGGAACATTGCCTTCGGAAGAGGAGGCAAAGAAAGACAGCTGATCTACTGTGACAGTTTTCCCCTGATGAGGGAAATGAATGACACGAAATAGAGATGAAGCCACGGCTCGCGTGGCATATGTCCAGCTTCAGCCTTAGCATCAACGACTTCAACTTCCACTTCGACAGTCTTCCCTTCCAAAGTAATAGGAAAACTTTGGAGGATACCATAAGGGCAAGACTCTCTCCCATCAAAGGCTTCCAAGGTTGTAGGAGACTGACTCAAGGTCGGAGAACCAATAACCTTCCAACAAGCAACAGACATAATGCAAGTTGAAGCGCCTTCATCAATGACCATACGATGAATCATTTTAGAGTTGATGATTACCTGCATAAGGAAGGCAATCTAGTGAGGCAGTCTCGGTACATGGCTTTCGAGATCAAAAGTGATCAGATCCAAGTCGGCCGGGTCGATGCCACCGATGGCCGATAGCAAGGACTTCCTCTGGGAGGGGCAGCTCTAGAGAACTTTTAGAGCAGACATAGTTGACGAAGCCTGGGCTAAGTCCTCAATGATGTTGTAGTGTTGAGTAGCACGAGCATTAGGGTTGTAAGAAGATTTCCTGAGTACACCTTGAGGAGGGGGTCGATTAGGCGTCTCAGTGCTAGGTCTCTCGATATGGAGCAGACTAGAACTGGGCGAAGGAGTGCTTGAGGGGACCTCATGCTCTTTCCCGGCAGGCGACAGATATTCTTTTTCTTGAGTACTAATGTGAACGGGAATCGTTCTAGCCATTAACACTTGAGAACCAAAGGGAGAAGAGGATTGGGACGAGTCAGCCACCATTTGCGTTTGTTGCGAGGGGAAAGGTTCTTTGAGTACCGTAGGAGTCCCAGGAGCACCTTTCAACAAGTGACTAACTTCAGACCACCTTGGGCATTCTTTGGTGTAGTGATCCTCGTCACAGATAAGACAAGGATACTTGGGCTTACATTTGGTTCCTTCCTCGGGTGGAGGTTTAGGGGAATCCTGCTTGGGTTGATCAGCTTTATTTTTCCCTTTTCCCTTCTTTTTTCCTTTCGAGGCTTTATCCATCGTGGTGGACTGGACGGTGTTAACCTCGGAAGTATTACTAGAATTAGGCACAGCTTGAGAAGTATTTTCATTCAAAGCATTCGACTTTTTCTTCCCATGGTTCACGGAAGATTTCTTGGAGGACGGATTTACAGAACCAATGACACTGTCAACAAATGGCTTTGGTGGAGCTTTGGAAGTTCTGGGCCTCAGGGCATCAGGCAAATAATCATATAGCGTACCAGACTGGGAATAAACCAAGTCAAGGTACTGAGCACGTGCAATAGCTTGCTCTTCAGTTACACATGCCCCCAAAGCGATGTCTCGTGCGATCGCAGGGACAAAGGAGGTTGTAAACCAATCGGTCAGAAGCTGATCAGGAATCCAAAATTTAATCAAACGACGATGCCATCTCCATTCATGTATATGATCAGAGATGTGCATGGTCGTATCCTGTTTAAGGGAAGTGAGGAGATATGTGCCTGTCTCATACCGAATTGGCAACTGAAAATGAGTTAAAAATGCCATCGCCAACGAGTTAAAATCTTGAAAAGATCTGCGAGCTAGCTCAATATACCACTTAGCAACAGAGCCAGTGAGGGTCCTTTGAAAAAGGCAGAGCCGGACTGAATCGTCAAGCCACAAATTTGACGAACACCATAGATGATAAGTCATAACGTGGGCTTGGGGGTCTTCTCCAGCTTTGCCATCGAATTTGGGACAATCACCGGGAATCTTAGTTGGAACTGGTGGCCAGTACGGATTATGAAGAATAGGATCATTGGTCAGTTTGGACACATCCGACAGCTCCAATGTTGCTAAGAAGGGTAACTGAGGATTAAAGGACATCTGTGGTCACGGGTAAGAGGTAGCACCAGGGTTCCAACCAGTTGTTGGTTTCCCCCATTGATTTTTTCCGGACGGACCTGGCCCATAGGGGTTCTGTCTGTCGGGATTTTGTCCATAGGGGTTATAGCCATAACTGGACGGCTGACCCTGGATTTTCCCCCAGCATTCCATTGATTACCAACTTGACCTACAGGAGCAACATATGGTTGCTGGTAATTCTGATAAGGACTCACCTGCATTTGTTGATAATTTTGATAAGAGGCAAACTGAGCTTGCCCTTAGGATTGCTGGAAACCATAAGGTTGTTGGGCTCCATACTGAGCCTGGGGGCCAGGCTACGTTTGATAAGGAGGTTGAGGTTGAAACCCAACTTGCATTTGAAGACTAACTTGGGTCTTGGGCCCAGCCTAGGGCTGAAAACCGGGTGGAGCTTGGGAAGCAAAAACCATTTGCATGCCCAGTTGAGCAGGCCCAGAGAGATGTCCTTGAGAGGATTGGGGTTGAGCCACCTGGCCAAAAGGTTGTCCTGGTTGAGATTGAGATTGGCCCATCTGCTGAGAAGGTTCAGCCTGCTGGGTGTTGGGTTGTCCTGATGGACCAGATGGCTGAGTGGACTAAACAGTTGGTCGGCGTGATTGAATCTGAGGTTGACCAACTTGTCCAGACGGTTGACTAGACTGGATAGTGGGTTGGCCTTGCTATACGTAAGGCTGACCACCCTGCCCAGAAGGGTATCCCCGCTGGACCCCAGGTTGTCCTTGTTGCATGTAAGGTTGTCCTGGATTTCCAGAGGGTTTCCCAGAAGGGTATCCCTGCTGGACCCCAGGTTGTCCTTGTTGCATATAAGGTTGTCCTAGATTTCTAGAGGGTTGCCTAAGATAAGTAAAAGATGAACCACCATAGGCCAAAGGTTGTCCCTGAAAGGGTTGTCCTTGTGGGCCTCCAAGCTGCCCTGGATAAGATTGTCCGTAATACTGCTGCCCATAGGAGGGCTGCGTGTACAACGGCTGACTTTGGTAAGGTGGTCCTTGAAAATTTGGAGGGGGTACTTGGGCACCATGATAACTAGTGGTGCCCCAAGCAATCGATAATGGAACCGAGACCTCAACGGTAGGCTGAGATGGCAAGGATCTGCAAGATAAAGGTGATGCCCTACGGGATCGTAGTAATGGAACGGACCTTGTGAGCTCGGATTCTGGACAGCTTGCAAATATTGATTGAATGGAACCAGAAGAAGGTGGGGCATTAAGCGTATGATCGACAAATCTGGATGTAGGTACCGACGGGCCACTATTTGTTGAACCGGGGGACGGACCAGCAACAGTGGTCACAATTGAGGATGCAGTGACGGCACTAACAACAGGTGCTGAAGAAGCTACACAAACAGTTGGAATAGTTGGGACTGAAGTGACAGATGTATTGTGAATTTGAGGAATAAAAGATCCCGAAGTCGGAGTGATGTTGTGATCCCACATAGAACCCGTAAAGGAGGTCCTAGAACCAATAACATTCATCAAAGCCCTATACCGTAAGGGCAACGTGACACTGAGAGGGGTGACACTAAAGGGTGGAGTTTCCGCTGAGATAGAAATTGCAACACTCATCACAACGGATGCTTCACTCATTATGGGGGATGTGTCATCCATGTCAAAGGAATACATTGGGACCGAAACACTAGGAGGAGTAATAGGAATATCCTCTTCGGAGGGCTCCCAAACGCGGTTCCAATGGATATCGTAAAAATCGTCTTCTGGAGCGCGAGAGTTCAATGGTTGGATACTCGGAATAATAGGGAGAGTACCACTACCAACCGATGTCTCAGGAGCAACAGAAGAAGGAGATCCTTGGTCATTTGGAATGGGAGACGAGATCGATGATTCCACCAGGATGATTCAATTCAAAAATCTTAGGCAAACTAATGAGAAAGGTCCCTACTCAATCTAACACAAACAAGATCTAACAGGGTAAATGTGAACGTGGCCGAATAAATTTTAAGACACAAGGACACAACTTGACCTTTTCATATTTAAAGAGTCGATAAAAGGACAAAAAGATGACTCTAGTCGCCTTCGAATGTTTAATGAACCTGAAGTGACAAGTGCTCAGATGATCCTTTTATTTTAGGGAGTCTGGAAAGGAGCAAAAGTGACTACTCTAGAGAACTAGGCAAAGGTTTACCAGACAATCCGTAAAATTGCATATACACCTTGGCAATCGTATGAAAACCAAGGACTTTCCATACGGCAGTCAATCTTCCTTAATGTTGTGTTCGGTGTGTTACGGGTTGTAAGGCGGCAGACACATCTTCCTATGGATAAAGGATGATAAACCTAGTGGGGTCTCCCCACATACTCGATGGTACGCAGGAGCACAATTCTGTACTAGACCACTATTGAGTCACAGAAGGAGGAATCACCCAACCTTGAGTGGAAACAAAAGTGACTAGGTTTAACGAAGTCGAAGCACGTCTCTAGCCTAGACCTCTAAACAGTGTGCGTTATGTTCCAATGCGTTGTTAGATTCATTCAGTTCATTTTAAAGTTGATCATGGATTATGTTTCAGTTTTTAGGCCTTACTGTATGTAGTGTCTGAAAATTTCCTAAATGCAA
The DNA here is from genome assembly GCA_000404065.3 of Pinus taeda. Classification (NCBI taxonomy): domain Eukaryota; kingdom Viridiplantae; phylum Streptophyta; class Pinopsida; order Pinales; family Pinaceae; genus Pinus; species Pinus taeda. Next base: position 55,103 of record APFE030670161.1, on the reverse strand, counting down.
GCTATATGCCACAGTATATCATTTTATTCAATGAACGCTAACTATAAGAGAGTTGAGAGCTTTCACACAAACAAAATGATCAGAAAACAACCAACGATATCTCTAATGTAGCTAATGGAAATCAAAAATCTTTTCTTCAAAGTCACTAATCACTAATAACAACGAAAAGCTCTAATTCACATTAACTAATGAAAAGAAAAAGAGATTTGTTTTCAATGTTAAGGGCAAGATGCACTAAACAAACTAAAAAACTAATGAAAAGAGAGAAATTTGAGAAATGATAATAAGAGAGAAAAACCAAACAAATTTCAATCAATGCAAGCACAATCAGATCCCTAAATTGACGAAGCAGTCCTTCAAAACTGAGAAAAATACCAAAGACACAAATGAGCCGTGTAATCTAGGTCCAAAATGGAACAAGGCGGAATTCAAGTGAAAAAGAGATAAGTCACTCAAAAAATGCAATGAAATGATTAACAACCACTAAACGAATGTAGGGGAGCAATCAAAAAGTTGACTAAACCAATAAAAGACCAAAAACTCTTAAGGAGGGCTCGACACACAAAGCCACTAGATGCCCTAGGGCTAAAAACATGGAATCGATGGAAAATGGCAAACAACCAAAGGATGAAGGTTAAAACCAGTCAAACAGGACTCCAACACACTCAAGCAGTCGAGAAAATGTAACCAAAAACAAAGACCAGGCTCAGAAGGCTTAAAATCAAGCAAACCTTAGCAGTCCCTAGGCCTGGCACGACTGCCAGGCTTAAACTAGCACCTTTTAAGGATTGGCGTGAGTGATATATTGACAACTAGCGCCAATTGGCGCGACTGTTATGTGAAAAAACATGCCAGTCAAGTTTGCTGTGCCAAAATGAAAAATAAGCAATCCAAAACTAGACCAATGATAACCAGGCAAACCAAGAATCAAAAACAGAAAAAGAACCCCGCCCAAAAGGCTGACCAAGCAAGCAAAATCAAGAAACAACCGAAAATGCAAGACAAGCTCCAAGTTGTTCAATCCGTAAATCAAACCGGAGATTGACTAAAGTGGCATTGATCTACTTCGCTAATGCAAAGCAATAGCATTTCAAAGGCTATCTGGACATACTTTAGGCTCCGTCTACAGTTTACAAATAAAACAACAAGCTGACTCCCCAGCGAAGTTGCCAAATTGTTGAAGAGGTAAATCTCCTCTGTGGACAGAGGCGATCCCTACTAGCCCAGATTGGGTCTAGAAACAATCGTCAAACGCTACAGCGCAAGTTCCTAATTGCAAATAAACAGACTAGCAATGAAGGCCTACCTGGATTCCAACGCTATTGTTTGTAGGAGAGGTGGTGCTCTCGTTCCTTTGCTCTAGCAAATCACAATCCTCACGATCTCCATGAATGGACACCTTCACATACAAGAAACAATACAAATGCAAGCATAAAATCCAGTATACGCAACTATATGTCAGTCAGAAAAAACATAACTCATCATCGTCATAAATAATAACAAGAGTGGAACCATAACCAATAGTCGTTCATTAATAATCAATCAAAAGAGAGTACAACCAATGTTCTGACGCTGAATTCTCCTTTAGCAGGTCATCAGCAGAACATGTCTCACAAAGCCTATCGGGAATAAGGACAAGCCTCTCTCTTTGGATCTTGGACAATAGTCTCCTTGCTTGGATTTAGCCTTAAGGGAATCAAGAAGGCTCTTGCAGCATGAAGCTCTTGGGAATTTGGGAATTCTGAAACTCTGGAACTAGCTTGCAAAGGAAATGGGCAAGCTTTTATAGATGGAGGAAGGGG
>APFE030670161.1:21696-35726 GCA_000404065.3 Pinus taeda | reverse complement strand
CATTCTTTCAAACATTCAGATATTAGTTAACCCAGATTATCAGATTTATAGATCAAGCGTGCGCCACATATCACTGATCAAAATCATATAGAGATACCACTATTCCAGCCTTAAGATTTTGACCCATCAATAGAACTTATCCTTCTCCCTGCGCTCAGGTTCCTTCTTCATTCAGATCCAGATCTGCACCATAACCCAATCACAGTATTCCAGATCTAGCACTTTATCAGATATTCAATAATTCAGATCATATCTTGCCAAATGATCTCCTTCCTCTTTTATAGCCTTAGGCCTTTCACAATACCATGGACCAAAAACCATAACAATTCAATACCATGGACCCAATACTTGGGATCAACACTTATGACGAGATACCATGGCCCAAAACCCATAGGGTTCAAAAATACCAAGGACTAATACCCACGGACCACCATAGGATCAAAACTGTTAAACATACATGAACCACCATAAGAATTTCCCATGTGGTGTGCAAACTTTTCTCTCATGAAAGTCCACGTGAACTTCTTCTGCATGAAAGTGCGTGAACTTTTATTTGCATTGAAAGTGCGTGAACCTTTCTCTGCATGAAAGTGCGTGAACTTTTCTCTACATGAAAGTGCGTGAACTTTTCTCTGCACTATAATTTATCATCTGAGATGAGTGGGTTGCCATCAAGTACAACATATGTATCATAATGCCAACAGAAGGGGCACTACTTGGGAAACCATGATTGAGATAGTGTAGCCCCATCTCTCCCTATTCCATCCTAACCACTTTCCATCTTACGTTATGAGCACCTATTCCACCTCACTTCTTTGGGTCAATTGACCATTGGTTCTCTGGGATTTGGCACCCACACATCCTTATAACTGGGTAGGGCTTGGAAACACACCTTGGGAGGTTAATGCAACTAAAAGAAAAAGAAAGAGCATATGATGGCCACACAAAAAACAAAAGAAAAATCAAAATGCAAAAGATGGTCAAGACTTACAAATTAGCACGTGGCCAAAAGACAAGCATGAGCTCTACCTTTATCATATGGCCATCACCCGGTCCATGGGCCAATGTTGCCCTATCTCATAGAAGGCAACGAACCCTTGCATGTCCCAACCCTAATGGGCGATGAACTACCCCATTACAAAGGGGGTAATAACTGTTATACATCATACAAAGCAAGCTCTTATTCCTTAAGCTACGAGCAGTAAGACAAGGAAAAAATCAAGAAAAAGTAAAGGCAATATAGAGGGCTGGAAAAACAAAGGTTGAGGTAACTCATTGTAATATTCCCTATAATTAAAATTCTGCTAAGTGAATTCTAAAATTTTGCGATTTTGATGGAGGACAATTTTTGGACACAAAACTTAGGAAAAGTGGGTGAGTGACAAAAATTAATTTTGTGAGAAGGGAGGCTCCTAAACATTAGAAAGGAGGAAAAATTATTTGGATAGTGGAATGTGGGGACTACCCAAGGAGAAATTCGAACTCCTTCGAGGAATTTGATATGGAAGAAAGGAGAGAGAAGAAGGTCGAATGGGAAGGCCCACAAGGAGAGAGAAGGCGACTAGGATAAATAGAAGAGGGGAGGTTCATTTTGGGACTTTTTGCCAATTTCATATTTGAACTCTAATTTGCTTGAGTTTCTTAGCCAAATCAACTTATGCTACTTAGCACGAGAGATTTTTGGGCAAGAATCTCACCTCTTCTTCAGTGGACTTCAAGTGTCACTTGAGGAGAGTCCAATTTCACAATTGCAGAGTTGTTATGGAGACAATTGCAGGTGTGTTCGACCAATTCTGTGAGCAGAGTCCAAACTGGGTGCAGAAAAGGAATTCACACTCCTTAGAAGAGGCAGCTGCAGTGACAACAAGTTTCCAGGTATTTCAGGGATGCTTAACCATCAAATGTAATGTTCCAAACTAGGGAAAATAGTGCTATGCAAAGCGGACAATAAAAATAACACCATAAAATTAAATCAAACCATTAGACCATAAAATTGGCAACCAAATTGCGTTGTCTACTCATTTTATTAAATGGGAAGAGGTGTACAACAAGGTGTTGGAATGTGTGCACCTGGGCTTGCTCTAGGCAATCTAGAAAAAGGCCAAAATCAATAGTGGAACACCCTCCTCAAATTTGCTTGTAATCTAGCCCAAGAGCTGCGTTGTTACTACCGAGAAATGTGTTGCTACCTGAAATGATGTGTTGAAACTAGGGAATGCATATTCTCCTAGTGTGGGTGGCCCCCACATACAAATTAACCATATCGAAATAACTTCTACTAAGTCTAGCCTCCTAATAAAATCGAATGGGCCCCATCACCTCCAAAATTGGCCCCAAAATGTAGAAATTAATCCTATTCCAAAATAATTTAGGAAGGGACATTTACATCAAATTTGCTAGAGGTTTGAGGTGATTTGCAGGGCCAAGTGTGCAGGAAAACCCCATTACAAATTTGGGGCATTCTAGGCCTGCACAAGCCATCACTGGCAGGAATTGTGTAGGAGTTTGAGGGTAGAATTTTATGAGGAGAAACGGCCACTTAAATCATAAGGATCAGTTTCCAGTCGCATAGCTTCATAATAATTTTGTAAAGCTTCTGCATATTCCCCTTCCGATCGAGCTGACATTCGTTACAGTCTCAATCCAATAGATGTTGTCATCCCAAATAGAAATGCTAGGTTTCAACGGGATGGATATCTAATTCCTTTTCTCTCAAACAACGAACTCTAAGTAAGGCTAAGACTAGCTCTTTCTCTTTTACCCTACCGATTGCCATGGACTATATGTTCCTATTACAGCAGCTATAAGTTCAGTTGTTCAACTTATTCGGTACCTCCCGAGGGGCGGGAACTGCTATTCTAACACTTCTCGGAGGATTCCCATCCACAAACTCAAAGTTTTTCACTTCAGTCATTTTTCTTCCTGTGCATCAATTGGAGAGAGAGTTTCCTTCTTCTTCAAGAAATGGTTTCACTGCTTCTGTCATTGCCCACAGGAACAACGAGGAATTAAGCCTTATTGCCCTAAAGCCTATGACTTTTGCGATTGGAGAGAGATAACCCGAGTCACTCGGTAGCAAGATTAGAAGGATTCAATAGTAGGGACTTTGGCACTTGATCTAACTCATATGCTGATGGCTCATATGCATGAGCCGCTATAGGATCCGCATATGGATCTTCAATCGATGGAACGGCGTCTCAATATGCGACTAAAGTATCTCAAACTAGTACGGACTTTGGATCTGCCTTTGCTTGGAACGTAATCTGCTTATGTTATGCCCTTGGTGCTAGTGCTACTTCTATAAAAAACTGCATAACTGACAAAAAGAACTAGTACTAGTACTAGATCTACTGATGCTCTTACTTATGAGGCAATTGGCTCTGCTGCATCATCGACGACTGGATCAAGATCAGAATAAACAACAAAAACAACTGCTGCAGCATAAAGGTCTAAGATGGCTTAGCTTTTTGGCTTGACTAGCTTTCCTCCCTGGTTACATAGAGACTAGCCTTCTTTTCAGTGCGGAGAGAATGGATTGGCCTAGCGCTAGGCCAATTCATGGAAGGGATAATATTTCATATGCATTGAGGGGCCCCGTCAAGCATAAATCTGTAAGTTCCAAATATAGGCCTTTCTTTCCGGACAGAACCTAGTATTACCTGAGATAGCTAGATTGAGGGAGCAAGGAAAGAAGAAAGGACTGTTGAAAGGCCCTTGTGATTGATTTCTTCCCCTCAAAGAGCAAAAAGGGCTATCTAATAGAATAGAAGCCCTAGGAAAGTGTTTTAATGGCCCATAGAGAAGGGTATGAAAAACATTCCGTTTCCGAGTGATAATAATAAGAAGGTGGTGGGGTAAGGTTCAAGGTGGTCCTCAAGGTCATTCTCTTTAAAGATTTTGAAAGGGAAATTGCTGGGGGATTTTACAGGGATTCTCTTGGTGATTTGGGGAGTATTCTACAGCAGTGCCCCAGTAGTACGTTAGGAGGACGAATTGGGAAAACACGCCAATTTGTGGGTTTTCTAGAGGGTTGGATTGGAGCCAAACCCTTTCTGGGTTTTATTGACCTTGATGAGATAGTACACCAGCTAAAGTTTCAAAATTTTCTAAGCACTTTGGAGGGAAGAATTCCCATTTCTAATCTAGCGGCAAAAAATAAATAAATAAATTTAGGTCAATGCAGAGCATGGAAAGGAGCCTATCTAGCACTTGGATAGCATGATTATTACTTGGGTTTGGCTTTGCTTGTTGTAGCAAGCCCATGTTCTTCTATTCCTGTTCATTGTACTCCATTTGCTCAGTATAATAAAATGGCTCAACATTTTTGTGCAATTACTGGTGTAAATTGATGTTTCTATGTGTCAATTTTTGGTTGCATGTCTTACTATTCATCAGAGCCACCACCTCAGTTACAGTGGACCACCCAAGTCTACCATGGCCACGTTCTTGACTGCAAGAACTGGGGAATAGTCGAACATAGATGAGATGCCTATGGGGGACTATTTTCGTGAATATTAGTCCATGGGGGAAGAGTTTCAAGCTGCTTTGACTTTCAAGGATTTTTGTCAGCTCAAGCATAACAATAAAGGCAAGGGGTTCGGCAGCTCATGTGCCTAGGGCTTAGATTTACAACGCACAGTTGGGAGGTTGTACCTTCCCACTTTTGATGGCTCTTCTAAGTTCTAAGTGCATCGCTAGGTCATGGGTGGTGACACCTATTTTCACCTTAACCAGATGTTGGAAGTAGAGGCAATCAAGATGGCTACTTTATTCTTGGAGGGAGATGCTCATGATTGGTGGTTCCATGGACTATCCACGGTGGGGCATGCCAGCATGACCTCTTATGAGGACTTTACTAGGAGGGTGTTGGAGTGATTTGACCTAAGAGACCCAAAGACAAACTTCAGAGATCTGACTATGCTCAAGCAAACCGAAGGCACAAAGCAATACATAGCAGAATTCTTGAGGTTGTCAGTGATGATGCTAGACCTATCATAGGCCAAGAGAGTCTTCCCGTTGGTGAAGGGTTTAGTTGAAGCCTTGCGTCGATTGGTGAGGTTGAACAGACCCATTTCGCTTCAGGATGCAGTGAGCAAGGCTCGAGATTTGCAAGGGGAAATCCCTAAGACTAAAGCCCAAGTGCCCACGAGACCTACTTTTCCACAAAGAGGTAGAGATACCAGACCCCCACTACAGAGGGAGATGCCAAGGCATGGGTAGTTGGATGTTGTGACAAGGAGAGACCTCTAGAGGAGGAAGTTGTGCTTCACATGCAAGGAGCCATGGGCACCAAGGCACAGGTGTCCCAAGGGCAAGGCCCATTACATAGAGTTGTTCTTGGATAGTGAACCAGAGGATGATGTCGAGCAAGAGGCAGAGGGAGGTGACAGTGAGCCACAGGCTATTGGAAGAGGAGGCCCTTTCTTGCCCACAAGAGGAGTTATTGCTTTAGTTCGAGGAGTACCAAAGTACCTAACACTGAGGATTAGAGGTATCGTGCAAGGACATCGTGTATTAGTGTTGGTGGACAATGGAGCTACACACAATTTTGTTGATGCCTAGATGGTGGAGCAGAGAGGGATACACACAGAGACCTTTGAGGGCTTTCCAGTTCTAGTGACCGAAGACAAGACCATGCAGTGTACCAAATACGTCCCTAGTATGACTGTGACTAAGGGGAACTACTCGAAGACAAATTATTTCTTTATAGTTGATGTTTTGGACACCAATGTGGTGATGGGTGTTCAGTGGCTTTACTCCCTTGGGTGTTCACCATGGACTGGAGGAGGTTGGAGATGGAGTTCAAAAGGCTAGATGGGAAGTTGGTTGCGTTGAGGGGCATGCACTCGTACCCACCTCAGACAGTGTCAGCACACCAAATAGATGTTGATTTGCAAAATGGTGATATAGAGTGGGTTTTGGAGCTCAGGATCTTAGAGGCAAGGGCTTAGCCATGGCCCACAACCACCACATCTCAATATTCAGGCAATATTGGATAGATACCCGACATTTTTTGGAGACATTCCCCCAGGTCATCCACCAGATAGAGGATTTGAGCACACAATTGAGCTAGAGGAGTGCATACACGGAGTTATCAAGGCCAACAAGTCTTGTATGGCCTGCTCGATCTCATCCTGGTAAGACTTGGGACATATTAGGCTAGTTTTAGTCCCTTTGCCTCATCTATAGTGTTGGTGAAGAAGGATGGGACCCTCTGCATGTGCATTGACTATAGGACCCTGAACAAGAAAACCTTGAAGAACCAGCACCTGATTCCACATATTGACGAGTTGATGGATGGGCTTAAAGGAGCCAAGTACTTCTCGAAGATAGATTTGCACTCGAGGTACCATCAAATTCGGTTGAGGGACTAGCATATCCCAAAGACAATTTTCAGACGTCATTATGTACACTTTGAGTTCTTGTTGATGCCCTTCAAGCTAACCAACGCTCCAGCAACCTTCCAGTCTTGCATGAACCATGTGTTCCGCAAGCAGTTGCGCACATATGTAATAGTTTTCTTTGATGACATCTTGATTTATAACAAGACGTGGGAGGAGCATTTACAACACTTGGAGGAGGTGCTACGCATCCTAGAATAGCAAAAATTGTATGCCAAGATGTTCACGTGTGAGTTTAGACTAACAGAGATGTTGTACCTTGGCCATGTCATTGGAGAGGATGGGGTGCAAGTTCACCAAGAGAAGATCAGGGCCATCTTGGATTGGTCTACACCCAGGAATGTGACGGAGTTGCGGCGATTCCTGGGCATATGTACATATTACAAGAGGCTTGTGAGGGGATTTTCCCAACTAGCAGCTCCCCTCACAGATTTGACAAAGAAAGGGGCATTTGCGTGGACAAATGTGGCACAAGGGGCTTTTGAGCGCCTCAAGAGGGTAATGAGCAGTTGCCCAGTGTCGGCTTTACCTAAATTCTCACAACCCTTTGTCTTGGAGTGTTATGCCTCTAGAGAGGGCATTAGGGCAGTTCTGATGCAGGGGGGCACCCGATTACTTTTGAGAGTCAGAAGCTGCAGGAACATGAGAGACTATATTCTGTATATGACAAGGAGATGTTGGCCATCATGCATGTGTTGGCCAAGTTTCGACAGTATTTGGTGAGCAACAAGTTTAAGGTGAAGACTGACGACGACAACCTCTGATTCTTCTTGGAACAGAAACAACTGTAGGAGAGGCAACAGAAGTGGGTCAGTAAGATCCAGGGATATGATTTTAACATAGAGTATGTCAAGGGAAGTGGTGGATGCACTATCGAGGAGGCCTATGACACTCTCACTCATGAGCATTGTTCAAGATTAGACAGCATAGTTGTTGGTTGAGTACTCCAAGGATCGACATGTGTGTGATATCTTGGATGGTATAGTTAGGGATGGTTGATACAGAGTGTTGAACAAGGTGATCTACTACAAGAACATGATTTATTTGGTACCATGCTCCCAATTGTGAGAGAAGATTATGCAAGCTACACATGACTCACTATTGGCAGGGCATCAAGGGTTCCTCAAGACATACAACACTGTCAGAGAGCGTTTCACTCGGAGGAGCCTCAAGGAGGATGTTCTGAGGCATGTTTGAAAGTGTGACACTTGTCAGAGAAATAAGGTTGAGCAGACCCATCCAGCCAACCTACTGCAACCTCTCCCTATTCCTAAGAGGAAACGAGAGAGCATCTCTATGGATTTCATCACAGGGTTTCCAGTACCAGAGGGACGAGATTGTATTTATGTGATGGTTGACAGGCTGACTAAATTCGCCCACTTTTTCACCATTCTGACTCGATACTCAGCTTCACAAGTGGTCAAGTTATTCTTCTGGAAAGTGTTCAAGCTACACGGTCTCCCTAAGACCATTATTAGTAACAGGGGCAATCAATTCATGGGAGGATTTTGGCAAGAGTTGTTTCAACTTGTGGGCACTAAGCTCATTCCTAGCACTAGCTATCACCTGCACACAGATGGCCAGACGGAGATAGTGAATAAGTTGTTGCAGGGCTACTTATGCAACTATGTGATGGGGTAGCAGTGTGTGTGGGTGAAGTGGTTGCATCTTGGAGAGTATTGTTATAACACCACCTACCAAATGTTTATAGGTATGTCGCCATTTTGTGCTTTGTATTGCTATGATGCACTAACCTTTGCTGATATGGTTTTTGGAGACAGCAAGGTCCCGGGGGCCAAGGATTGGATATAGGAGAGCTAGGATATCCTTAGAGCTCTCAAGGATATCCTACAGACGACCCAAAACCAATAGAAGTTATATGCAGACAAGGGCAGTCCACACTTAAGCAAAAGGGCGCAGAGAAACTCAAGACACTTTTTATGGGCTTTACAGGGTGACCAAGCGAGTTGGATAGGTAACATATGAGCTGGAACTCCCACCAGGGATCAAGGTACACAGCATATTCCACATCTCTTGCCTGAAAAAGGCTTTGGGATAGTAGGTCACAGCAGTTACAGAGTTGCCACCTATGGATGATGAGGGAAATCCGGTCTTAGTTCCCGAAACCATTCTGGAGACAAGAGAGAGGCAACTCCTAGCAGAGTCATTAAGAATTTTTGGTCCGATGAAAGGATATGCCAGAGGAGGACGCCACATGGTAGGGAGAATAAATACTACAGCACCCGACATTACAGTTTCTTGAGGACAAGCAACATTTGGGAGGGGAGGACTGTAATATTTCCTATAATTAAAATTCTGCTAAATAAAGTCTATGATTTTGCAATTTTGATGGAGGAGAATTTTTCAATGTGGAAAAAGTTGAAGTCAGGATTAAATCGGCAACGGTCCAGAAATTGAAAAAGTTGTGAAAGTCAGGAGTTTTTTGAAAAAGTCAGCAAAAATTAAAAAAAAAATACCAAAATATTCATTAAAAAAAACCCATTAAAATACTAACTCACTCGGGATTTTTCCGAAAAACTCCCAACTTTTTCGATAAAATCCCGATTTTTTCAAAAAAAAAATTAAAAGGTCATTAAAGAAACTACCTCACTCACGATTTTTTGGAAAAAGCTCCCGATTTAATCCCGACTTTCTCAACTGGGAAAAATTCGTCAAAAAGTCGGTCGATTAAATCGGCTAGTCCAAAATATCGAACTTTGCCGATTTAATCGCGATTTTTTCCACAGTACAATTTTTGGACACAAAACTTCGGAAAAGTGTGTGAGAGACAAAAATAATAATTTTGTGAGAAAGAAGGCTACTAAACATTAGAAAGGAAAAAAAATTATTTGGATAGTGGAATGTGGGGGCCACCCAAGGAGAAATTTGAACTCCCTTGAGGAATTTGATTTGGAGGGAAGAATTAGAGAGGAGGTCGAATGGGAGGGCCCACAAGGAGAGAGAAGGCAACTAGTATAAATAGAAGAGGGAAGCTTCATTTTGAGACTTTCTGCCAATTTCAAATCTAAACTCTAGTTTGCTTGTGTTTCTCTGCCAAATCAACTTGTGTTGCTTAGCATAAGAGATTTCCAGCAGGAAACTCACCTCTTCTTCAATGGACTTCGAGTGCCACTCTAGGAGAAACCAATCCAATTTCACAATTGCAGAGTTGTTCTAAAGTCAATTGCAAGTGTGTTTGACCAATTATGTGACCAAACTGGGTGCAGAAAAGGAATTTGCACTCCTTAGGAAAGGCAATTCCAACAACAACAAGTTTACGAGTATTTCAGGGGTACTTGACCATCAAATTTGTAGATGTTTGAGATGATTTGCAAGGTTGGGTGTGGAGGAAAACCTCAATACGAATTTGGGGCTTTCTGGGCCTGCGCAGGCCCTCACCAGCAGAAATTGCACGAGGTTTGGGGGTTGAATTTTGTGAGGAGAAAGGGCTGGAAAGATCAAATATTTTGAGGGAAATTGCACGGAAATTTTGAAGGGATTCTCTTGGTGATTTGGGGAGTATTCTAGTATTCTACAACAATGCCCCAGCAGTACGTTCAGGAGGACGAATTCCGTACACGCACCAATTTGTGGGTTTTCTGGAGAGCTAGATTAGAACCAAACCCTTTCTGGGTTTTCTTGACCTTGATGAGAAAGTACACCAGCTGAAGTTTCAGAATTTTCTAAGTAATTTGGAGGGCAAAATTCCCATTTCTAATCTAGCAGCAGCAAAAGAAAAATTATGGGCCAACGCAAAGCATGAAGAGGAGCCTATCTAGCACTTGGGCAGCATGATTATTACCTAGGTTTGGCTTTGCTTGTTGTAGCAAGCATGGGTTCTTCTATTCCCATTCATTATACTCCATTTGCTCAGTATAATAAAATAGCCTAGCATTTTTGGTGCAATTACTGTTAATTTTAGGATAACAATAGTATGTTCTATGCTAAGAGCAATTTTACTTCAATTTCTTTATTAGCCCAATATTAATATCCAGTTTAGCAATCACATCATCATGATTTTAAAATGTAGATAGGACATAAACAATAACAGTAGAAGACAATCCAAGACAAGAGGACACAAGATATGGCACCAACGAGGGACAAACCCCAATGTGGGGAAACCCTTGATCAATTCTTCTTATAATTCTTCAAAAGTTCAGCAAAGAGAGAGAGTATAATATATAATATTCACTTGCCCAATTAAAGTGAAAATCTGATCAATCATATAGCAGAAACAAAAAGCCCTAACCAGAAAGTCAACGTTGGTCAAACAAGGCAAAATTCTTCCTCAATTCAGCTTGGTCAACAAAAGTCAACGCAATAGCCAGCCCTAGCACAGTTAACTCTGGTCAAACAGAGTCAAACTTACTCAAATATCGTGCCCAAAACTGTGGTTTGCTCAAACAGAAACCCTCCACCCAAAACCGCACCAAAACAGGTCAACGACGTCTGCAATTTCGTTCAACTCTGGTCAATGGCTAGAATAGAAAACCCTTCCTTTTCTTCTCACGTGTGGAGAACAACCTCTGAATTTCGCACCCTAACAAATGAAGGAAAGAAAAGATTGTGAGTGAGTGAAGTGTCCAAATGAGGAGGCACCACGTACTTTTGTGCAAACGTTGAGGATGAATAGACGTGACTGTTGGGCTTCTGAGCCTACATGAGTTTGTTGGCCGACCTTGACAATTTGTCCATAATCAAAATAAATTCATAATTCCATTTGTACATGTCAGAATGGGATGATCTTTAGATGAATCCTACACCTCTCGAAGAGAGGAATCCAAGAAAAAATATGAGCTGTCCAATGTGAAGTTTGGCCCTAGTTGCCAAAATTAACACTCCCTCTAAACTAAGGAGAATTTCACCTACCAAACTATCTAACAATATGTACCATCATTGTCACTTCTCTGCTGAACTATGAAGAAAGAAGAAATGATCAAGAATGTATCATACCATTCTCCACTGACCCGAAGTCAGTCTCCAATAATAGAGAGTGTATCATACCACTCTTAACTAACCCGAAGTCAGTTTCCAATGATCCCAGATCAATATCAACATGCTAGCATAGGGGGAGTACGGTAGTACACGATGTGTCCATCAGTAGCACTAAGGTCCCTATCCTCATTTCCCTACTCATTGGCCGGATGAGAGGTACTTCCCATGAGTCCCAGACTGCATGGGTAGGATGTGCCAACAGGAAAAGGTGAACCACTCATCTTGCTTATATGCCATAGGAGAAGGTAAGCCACTCAACCTATGCATATGTCACCATGGGGTATCACAGGGGAAGGTGAACCACTCACCCTATGGTCGCTCATCCCTCTAAGAAGTACCCCAACCCCCCCGGAGCTCCCAGAGCTCAACATCCATCTCATACGGGACCCTCATAAGAGGGTCTCTCCAAGACTCCAAGTAGTTCACAGAAGGTTAAGAATTTGACATTCCCCAAGCGCTTCTTACGAATATCAGTCCCTATGTGTTGGAGCCTTATTGCTCCTCGTTGTACCATATCCCAGATAAAGTTGTAACTGATATCAATATGCTTGGAAAGATCATGAAACACGGGATTCTCTAAAAGATGAATACCACTCTAGTTGTCGCAAAAGATCACGGTGGTATTTAGCACATGTCCAAACAGCTCACTAAAGACCTTCTTCAACCAAACAGCTTCACAGGAGGCCAAACTAGCAGCAATGTATTCAGCCTCAGTGGTGCTCAAGGCAACTGACTTTTGCTTCCTGCTCATCCATGATATCGAAGCAGAACCTAGAGAGAAGCAACATCCAGATGTGCTTTTACAATCCGCCACACTGCCAGCCCAGTCTACATCAGAGTAACCATGGAGCCTCACGTTCCCGGCAATGTATCTCAGTCCATAAGTGATTGTGCCCGAAGATATCTCAAGATATTCTTGGCAGTGATCCAATGTATGTGATGAGGCTTGACCATAAACTAGCTCAATGTATTCACTGCAAAAATATGTCCAAACGAGAGTTCACCAAGAACATCAGGGCCCCCATGAGTTGATGATACTCAGAAGGACTTCCCAAATGGGGCTTGGCAGCACTTTTGCATAACTTCTTGAAGTAAGTTCCATCGGAGTAGTCACGGACTTGCAGCCCACCATCCCAAATCTTTCAAGTAGCTTCACAGCATATTTTCCTTGAGAAAGGAAAATCTCCCCTGGCTTTTGTCAAACCTCCAACCCTAGGAAATAATGCATCAGTCCTATGTCCTTCATATCAAATTCGGAAGCCAACTCTCTCTTACATTGATGAATAAGAGGGGTTGCACCTATCAAAAAGAGATCGTCCACATAGAGTACCAAGATGAGAGGTCTATCAGTCTCAACCTTAAAGTAAAGGTTTGGATCAGCTTCACTTCTTGTAAATCCCAGCTTCATCAGATAGCTGTCAATCCTCTCTTACCAAGCCCGAGGTGCTTGCTTCAACCCATAGAGGGATTTCTCAAACCTGCATACATGTGTCTGACGATCTTGAACTTCAAACCCCTCAAGTTGTTCCACATAGACTTCCTCCTTAAGTGAACAATGCAAGAAGACAGTCTTGACATCCATTGGTGTAGATTCCATCCTTGCGACGCAGCAAGGATGGTGGTGTAGCAAGCAACAGGTGCAAATATCTCATCATAATCTACACCTTCCTTTTGAGAGAAGCCTCGAGCAACAAATCTGGCCTTGAACTTCTCAGCACTTCCATCAGCACCATTCTTGATGTTGTAGAGCCATCTAGAGGTGACAACAGATTTGTCCAGGGATCTAAGGACCACATCCCAAACATCATTCTTAATAATTGACTCATACTTTTCGTTGATAGCATCCTTCCATACTTGTTGCTTCACAGCTTCTTCGAATGAGCAAGGTTCAGACTGAATAATGGTGCTCATAGTAGTTAAGCACCCTTGGTACCTATTAGGCTTCTTGCTTTCACGAAATGTCCCCCCTCGGTGCAACATGTCTCTCGGCATCTTCGAGAGTTTCCCTCAGCCATGAAGGTCTCCTTTTGGAGGAGGAGGGTTCATGAGGAGGAGGATCAATGATGTCACATTCTCATGACTCAACTCTACTTCTCTTTGACCATGCACATAGATTCTATATGCCTTAGAAGTTTCACTGTAGCCCACAAAAGTTCCTTTCTTCCTAGATGCCTCCAATTTACTTCTCTTTTCTTTCAACACACTAAAGTATATGAGAACAAAAATTCTAATTGAAAAACATCAAGTTTCTTACCAATGAAAACATATTCGGGAGTTTTGGAGTCCAATGCTTGATGATGGCATCTATTTTGAACATACATGGCGGTGTTTGCAGATTCGGCCCATAAGAACTTCGGAAGGCTTTGATCATGAAGCATGGCACGAGTGGCTTCTACGAGAGAATGGTTCTTCCTTTCAGCAACACCATTTTGCTCAGGAGTATATGCAGTAGTAGTCTCCCTCTTAATGCCAGGTTCTCTACAATAATCTTTGAACTCATTTGATTCAGATTCGGTTCCATTATCGGTCCCAATGTTACTTGGGAGCGGGAGCGGGAGCGGGGAGCGGGAGCGGAAGCGGGAGCGAGAGCGACCATTTTCAGAAGCTCCCGGTTTGGGAGCGAATCCGGGAGCG
>APFE030670161.1:0-17457 GCA_000404065.3 Pinus taeda | reverse complement strand
TGTTGTTTCAGCTATTGGATCAGGTTGTTGAGGAGGTGGGGGTGGCTAATGTTGTTCAAGTCATCACAGATAATGCCTCTAACTATGTTCTTGCTGGTAAACTGTTAGAGGAAAAACACAAGACCATCTTTTGGACCCCATGTGCTGCGCATTGCATAGACCTCATGCTTGAGGATATTGGAAAAATAGATTGGGTCAAGAACATTGTAGATCATGCCAAAAGCATATCAAAATTTATCTACAATCATTCATTGATTTTGAGCCTCATGAGGAAACACACTGGGGGCAAGGATATTATTAGGCCTGCCATCACTAGATTTGCTACTCATTTTTTAACATTGCAATCTATGCTTTCCCAACATAGAAACTTGCAAAAGATGTTTTCCAATGATGAACGGAATCAAAGCAATTGCTCTAACAAACCGGAAGGCAAAGAATTGAAAAAGAAAGTTAATGAAGAAACTTTTTGGAGAAAGGCAACAAAAATTATGAATCTTGCTAAGCCACTAGTTAAGGTGTTGCGGTTGGTGGATGGGAAAAGGCTATGGGCTTCATTTATGAGGCTATGGATCAAGCAAAGGAGCAAATAAAGAGGGCATACAAGGATAGAGTGGTTAAGTATGGGCCCATTTGGGCAATCATTGATGAAAGATGGAACAATCAACTCCATCGCCCTATACATGCAACTGGGTATTTTTTGAACCCACGGTATTATTATAAAACTAAGGAGTCAGGAGCTTTGAGCGGGGAGGTTAGAGATGGACTGGTTGATTGCATTGATCGCATGATCCCATTGGAGTCTGATCAGTTGAAGATACACCGACAAGTCACAACCTTCAGCAATGCCTCGAGTACCTTTGGGAAGAACCTAGCAAAGATTGCAAGAGAAGCAGATGAGCCAGGTAAACAAAAATTTCAATTTTCAAATTCTTAATAGTTTTACTTTTTTTTATTTTGTTAAATCGTTTATAATTTGAAAGTTGGATATAATTTGTAATTTTGTTGAGCTAACTCATTACACTCCTATGTTTTTTGCAGCACAATGGTGGAAGGCCTTTGGTGGCCATTGTCCTGAATTGCAGAAGTTTGCAATTCGTATTTTGAGTCAAACTTGCAGTGCTACTGGGTGTGAGCGCAATTGGTCTGTCTTTGAGAGGATTCACACAAAGAAGAGAAACCATTTGGATCAAAAACGGTTAAGTGATCTAGTCTATGTCCAATACAACCTCCGGCTCAGACAAAACCAATTGCTGAACAAAAGACCTGATCAGATCCCATTGTGTTGGAAGACATTGATCCAACATCAAATTGGATAGTGGAGAGTCATCCAGCAAAGTTTGATCCTAATGAGGATCTTGATTTAGATTTAGATATTGGGGCATCAGTTGAACATGTTGTTCAGTTGAATGCAAATCCCGATCCACCAGCCTCAATCTCACAGCCAGCAAGGACTCTAGTTGTAGGCGCTTCCTCTACTCAGCCACGACAGAAGCGCAGCCACATATGTTCTCTATCTCAACTTGCATCTGCTGCAGTTGCACAGCCTGATAGTGGTACCACTTCTACAGTTGTAGTTGGAGATGATGATGATGATGATGAGTCATGGGGCCCCCTGTCTGACTCTGATGATGATCCAGAGATTGATCGACATGATCTTGGCTCCTCTGGCAGTAGCTACTAGCCAGTGGTACTAGAGTCTAGTCACAATTTAGTTTTGTTGTAGAGGCCATTTCTAGCCTCCTTGGTTATGTGTTTTTTGTTTTGAGTCTTTGATCATGTATGACAGTTGGCTATGTATTGCCATTGGACAGTGCATTGGGTGCCATTTTGATATAACGGATTGGTTCATGAGCCTACTTTGATCATATGTTTTCTTCCATCTATATTATAATGCTGTGTGTTTGGAAACATGAATGAAAATCTTTAAAATTATGTTTTCTATTCAAAAAAATAAGTATTTTATGTATTTTTTACAACGACAGAGTCATTGAAATCGCGCCGGCCGAGTCGATACCGGGTCGGAGTCTACCCTCGGCCAAGTCGGAGTCGGAATTTTAAAACATTGGATTTGAAAGAGCTTCCTTGTACCCAATGAAGTACCTTGAGGCGCCACTATCAATCAACCAATTTCCCAAAGTATCTAAAGGAGGCAATCAAGAGGGCAGATATAAGATAAAATTCATTTTGCTTAGAATTTACAACATTAGACTCATCATACCTGGAGTTTCTTGTTCTTTTAGAAGCTCGATCATTTCCAAGTTGAGTAGCGGAAGCATGCCTTTTCCCATTGTTGTTGAACCTACGATTCCTTTGATTGTTGTTGTTGCCCCTTTGATTGTGATCATCATCATGAGATTTATCCCTTCTATTAGGACACTCCCTAGCATAGTGACCAAACTTGTTGCAAATGAAGCATCTTCCCTTCCTTCCATTTTTGAAATCCGGCCTTCCTTGACACTGCTTCTTTGAACCTGCATTGTTCTTCCTTTTAGTATGAGCGAAGAATGCAGTAGGATCATTCCTATTTGAAGGCATATCTAGTTCCATCATCCTTGTTTCTTCGAGAACATCTAGCCAACAATTCTTCAAAACCTGGAATCTTGTCGTTGTTAAGAATAGTAGTGTTGAACACGTGCCATTCACAAGGGAGTCCTCTAAAGGCAATGAGGGTGAGCTCCCTGTCAGCAATAGCTTCTCCAATTGAAAGAATATCATTTTTTATCTATGTAATCCTCATGAAGTAGGATTGAATATCTTCATTTCTTCCTTTCTTTATATCCTTCAACTTGCTCTTGAGGAAAAGAATTTGATTTGCATTGCTAGATTTGAACATGCCAACCAACCTATCATATATCTCCTTTTAAGTGTTCAAATCGAAAATGTAAGCAACTAAATGCTTATGACTATAATCCCTAATGATCTTCTTGGCTTGACTTCACCCTTCTTGTACTTGGTCTTAGCAACAGGGGGTGCATTAGAAGGAGGTTCTGAAATCTTTTCGTGCACATAATCCATCACATCTTGCTCTTCTAATGTCAAATCAAGAGACATCTTCCGTGCATGATAATCAGACTTTCATGAAGCTTATCATCAAAATTGAAGTAGGATGTGGAGGCCATTTAATCTTGTCTTTGATCAGTGATTGAATCTTCTCACTCTTGCTTGGGCTTTGTCTTCAGCTCAACTCTGATACCGTGTTAATTTTAGGATAACAATGGTACGTTCTATGCTAAGAGAAATTTTACTTCAATTTCTTTATTAGCCCAATATCAATATCCAATTTAGCAATCACATCATCATGATAGTAAAATGCAAATAGAACATAAACAATAATAGTAGAAGACAATCCAAGACAAGAGGACACAAGATATGGCACTAGCCATGGACAAACCCCAATGTTGGGAAACCCTTGATCAATTCCTTTTATAATTCTTCAAAATTTCAGCAAAGAGAGAGAGTACAATATATAATATTCACTTGCCCAATTACAGTGAAAATCTGATCAGTCAAATAGTAGAAACAGAGAGCCATAACCAGAAAGTCAACCCTGGTCAAACAAGGCAGAATTCTTCCTCAATTTAGCTTGGTCAAACCCAATCAACTTCGGCCTCCAACAACAAGTCCAAACAACCCAAAAATAGTCTGAAATGTCTACTCAAACCTCAAACCTTATCAACAAAAGTCAACACAGCGGTCAGCCCTAACACAGTCAACTCTGGTCAAACAGAGGTCAAACTACCTCAGATTTCGTTCCCAGAACTACAGCCTACTCAAACAAAAATCCTCCACCCAAAACCGCACAAAAACAGGTCAACACTTGATCAATGCAAGTCAAAAACAGCCTCTACAATTTCGTTCAACTCTGATCAACGACTAGAATAGAAAACCCTTCCTTTTCTTCTCACGTGTGGAGAGCAACCTTTGAATTTCATACCCAAACGAATGAAGGAGAGAGAAGATTGTGAGTGAGTGAAGTGTCCAAATGAGGAAGAGGCACAGTGTATTTATATGCAAACGTTGAGGATGATTAGACATGACTGTTGGGCTTCTGAGCCTACATGAGTTCATTGGCCGACCTTGACAATTGTCCATAATCAAAATAAATTCATAATTCCATTTGTACATGTCAAAGTGGGATGAGCTTTAGATCAATCCTACACCTCTCAAAGAGAGGAATCCAAGAAAAAATCTGAGCTGCCTCATATGAGCTATCCAATGTGAAGTTTGGTTGTAGTTGCCAAAATTAACAGTTACTGGTGTAAATCGATATTTTTGTGCATTAATTTTCGGTTGCATGTCTATGATTTTTCTTTTGGTATCACTTGATATTTCCTTTAGGAATACTGCACTCATGCATCCACGATTTCTCCCTCCTCACATCTATACACCTATGTGGTATTTGTTGGGTGTGGAGCCTGATTATCTTCTGTATTCAAAGGTTTCAGCCGGATGTATACCCCAAGAAGACTATACACCCCTCCATGCGGGGGGGTGAGGGGAGGCTAATCCCCCCCGGCTGGGGGGTCCAGGGGCCAGCGGTCCCCCAGCGAGGGTTCAGGGGCAGCGCCCCCAAAGCTAAAAATAAATGTAAAATTGCCTTCTAAAAGTATAATAATTTCTAGTCAATATGGGTCGTTTATTAGGCGGATGATCTGACAGTAGAAGTTATGTTTAATTTAGGGTTTTTTGCCCTACAAGGCAACTTCTCGCTATATATGAGGGAATTGTATTGCGTCTATGTAGATCTGTATTCGGAGTGAGGAAAAGAGAGGAGATTGAGAGCGAAGAGGGAGTTACAGCGGATCTGCTGTAGGTTGTATCTCTTTAGTTTGTTGGATAATATAATAAAAGAAGGATTAGCTGTTTCTCTGTGGACGCAGCCCAAACTGGATGAACCATGTATATTTGTGTCTCTCTTGTTTTATGTGTTATCTGTGTTTATATTAATACAATATTTTGTGTTCCATTACTCTGTAATATATAATTTCCTAAAAGTATTCCATCATAGCCAATCCCTTTGACCATGGCACTTGGCCATGGAGTCCTTTCCCCTTCGTTCTATCATTATTCCCATGGCACTTATCGATTGAAGGGTGGACCAAGGACATGTCACTTCTCTTTGGGGATTGAGAACACCTAATAGGGTCGTCTTTTAACCACTCCTACCTAAAGAGGTAACCATTACGTGACCAAGGCCCCAATTTTGGAAGAGGAGCCCCATATGAAGTGTTATTTTGCCCATTTCTTTCAAGCTTGGTTCACTTAGATATAACAATGATTAATCATAATGTACCTGATAGTGAAAGTTGCAACATTGGATATTGTGTGTAATTGGCAGCGAGTTCCATCTATAGGTTTGGCCAACTTAACTGGGGTCCAAGTCCTCTAGAGGGACATATTGTAATATCCCCAATTTTGATTTTCAGAATTAGAGGTGAGTTTGGGGAGAGGATGCAATTCTGGGACCGAGACTTAGGAGGAAAAGAGTATATTGCAGCTCTAGTGGAAAGTGGGGACCACAAGAAAGAGAAATTTTACCCGAGGGAACTCGCACTCTTGGAAGATAGAGGAAAGAGAAGGGAATGTGCATTAGGGGAGAGAGAAAGTGGGGACCACAAGGAGTGAAGTAGCCACAAACTATAAATAGAGTAAGAGGCACTCATTTTGGTCATTCACTCATCTATTCTGAAACTTGTCTTTGACATAGCACGCTTGAGTGGAAGCCAAGCCTACAAGTGTTGTTTAACACACGAGTGTCTTCAAGCGGAGATCTCAACCCTTGCTTCGGTGGACTTCGAGTGCCATCCCAAGGGAGTTCCATCCTTTTCCAATTGTTCCAGCAGTGGGAGTGCGAATTTCTGTGGAGGAGATACTAGTAGCAATGCAGTGCTTGGAGGAGACACACTTGGGAGTTGAGGAGTGAAGGGAGTTTGGGCCTAAAACTTGAGGTGGAGTCCAGGGAAGTGTTGTGGGGGATTTTCCAACATTTTGGCGGAGCAACAAATGCAGAATCTACTATAGGCAACATCTTTTGCTTGTGGAGGAGGGCCAAGAATTTGGAGTCAAATTTGGAGCGTCAAAACTAAGACAACACTTTTTGGGTTTTTCTAGGTTTTTGACAAGGACCTCAGAAATAGTTTGGCAGAATTTTCTGGGTAGATTTGAGGGGTCAAATAGGGGTCCCAATCCAGGCAACAACTAGAGGAGCAAGGGGAAATTTGGAACGAAATTCCAAGGCCAGCATTTGGCCAATTCCTTAATGGGTTTTTGTGGGTTATTGGTAAAGAGGTCGGGATTAATTTCTCGGAATTTTTTGAGCACCAGAGGAGGCCCTAGCAGCAGATCTTCACACCCAGTAGCGTATTACTATTTCTGGGGAGTTCAGCGCAGAGCCAGGAGATAGAGCGGCAACATATTTGAGGAGGACTTCTTATTATTCATTTGGGCTTAGCTAGCTTGCCTTGAGCAAGCCCAAGTGTACTGTTTCCAGCACCTCATTGTACCCTCTTCATATTATAATAAAATGGCTCAGCAGCGCAGTTTTTTGCTTTAAAATGGTGTTTTGATACTTGAGTATTTTTCTGTGTTTTTGGTTATGTTTCCTTTGTTTATCATTGTATATTTCCATTAGGAATATTATAGTGGTATCAAAGACATAATCTTGGCTCAGCCTGTGGGAAACCCTTCGTTCTATGACAAGACCAGAATAAAAAGCTAAGAAATCATGGGATCCAAAGAAAGGTTAGAATCAAACAACATGGTGGTAACCTTGAATGAGGTGATTAGGATGCAACAAATGATGATTGATGTGGCAGTGTTAATTTTTAGGTATGTTCTATGCTAGAGCAATTTATTTCAATTTTCACAGTTAGCTCAATAACTTTTCCAAATTAACAATCACATCAGCATTAAAGTAAACTACAGATAGAACGTAAACATAAATCGCAAAAGACAAGCCTAAACAAGAGACAGAAGATGTGGCGCTAGCCAGGGACAAACCCCAATGTGGGGAAACCCTTGATCAATTCTTCTTATATGTTCTTCAATAGTTCAGCAGAGAGAGAGAGAGAGATAGTACATTTACAATAGAAGTCAACACTGTGACTTATCTAAATAGATCATCTCTAAGAAGATGATACGTGAGATTAGTTGCAGACATGTTGCTTCAACTGATTCTCCAAGGTGACTCCTTCACCTATCATTGTGCTGCATCTCATCATCATGCAGCACCTCACCGTGTTGCACCATGCTGCACCCATCATCACAATGCCGGACCTCATGACTATGTTGTACACATCATACTGCTACACCTTATGCTGCCACTGCTGTCCTATGTACCATACTTCTGTCACACTGTTAGTGACATTGTCATTCCATGTTTGCCATACTGCTGTCCCATTTATTTGCTCCACCAAGCTTCATTGCTGTCCCAAGTACTTTGCTGCACCATGTACTAGCTGTCCCATTTAGACATATTGTACCTTGCTGCCATGTACCATGTACTAGCTGTCCCAATTTAGACATGTTGTACCTTGCTGCCATGTACCATGTACTAACTGTCACAATTAGTCATACTGTACCTTGCTGCCATGTACCATGTACTAGCTGTCCCAATTTAGACACAATGTACCTTTGCTGCCATGTACCATGTACTAGTTATCGCAATTTAGACATGCTGCTACCTATCGCATCATTATGATGCTACTTACTGTGCACTGTGCTGTATCATTATTGTTTTGCGTATAACAGCCTTAGCTGCTTGCTATGGCTTTCAGCCTAGCAGAGCAGCTAGGCTATAGTTCAGGCTCAAACATACAGCTTCTCCCTCAATATAGAGACAGCTGTTACCATACATAAACAACAGTCTTTAGGGGCTGCTAGATTTTCATTGCAGTGACTTAGGGCAGAATACAAGTAGCATATTAGCATATGCATCCATCTAGACTGCAACCATAGTGTTAAGGACAGCATTAGTTCCTATCATTAGGCCAGTGTATATATCTTCCTACAGCAGATTAATGACAGTGTATCTGTGGTATAGAAGACAGCAGCTAGGGCTCATTTGAGGCTTCCTTTAACAGCATATGGAAGCCTCCTTGCTGCATTGAGAAGCCCTCTTCAAGGATAGAGAAAGGGTCTCTATTTATGGTGACAATTCCTACAGCTAACGCATGAAGACCTGCGGCTAGGGCTTGATGCGGCTAGGGCAGAATAGGACTGCATATTAGGGCAGCATGTATAGGCTCCTTTGGACAGCGTATTAGGGCAAGTTAGGGCAGTGAACGGGAGCCTCCTTACTGTTGTTAGGATATCCCTTTTGTTGTGTCTAAGGGTTGTCTCAAACCCTTCCAGAACAGCATATAGATTAGAGCATGATAGGACTGCGTTAGGGTCTGTTGTTAGGCCTCCTTCACCATGCTAGATCTCCCTTTCCTCCTCCGTCTAGGGCTTCTTCATTAGGGCAGCGTAGAGGCTAGGGTACTCCCTTTAGATAGCGTAGAACGTTTCTCCATTAGGGCAGCATTATCCCTTAGGATCTCTCCTCTCACCAAAACCCAAAGACAACTAGAGAGAAAGAGATACCAAGTGAGTGTGTCCAAATGACTTTCAAGGCACCTCTATTTATACTAAAACGTTAAGCACATGTGGGGTTTATTTGGTTGCTGGCCAACCTTGACGAATTGTCCCATAACACAAATAAATTCATATCTCCATGAATACTTATCGAAATCGGATGATCTTTAGATCAATCCTACACCTCTCGATGAGAGGAATCCAAGAAAAATATCAACAGCCATAAATAAGATGACCCACATGGAGTTTGGCCCTAGTTGCCAATTTTAATAGAGAGAAGTTTATTCATTCCGCAATTCGGAATCCGGACATAATTGCAACTAATGTAGAGTTATTGGGAGCAAATTAGAAATTTAGAGGCCATACCAGTGCTTGGGTCATGGCATTCAAGCATCCCTCTCTTTTTAGGAGTTCTGTGAACTAAGAGGCATGCACAAACCAATGGAGATTCAATGGAAATTTGTTGGGATGATGACAAGGATTAAGGAAGAAGATGGAAGAGTAGTTCAAGGAGCCATGGTTAGTAAGGAGACAGTTGAGCATACACCCGTTGATGAGATGCCATCCGTCCTTGAGGTATCCATTAATGAGGTATCCCGTGTTGTGATTTAGTTCTCAGGTGATAGTAGCGCACCACAATTTGATGAGGTGTTGGGGGACATCTCCACTGTTGATGAGGAGCCAATAGGTACAGGAGCATCCAGATCTATGACAGAGTGGTCAGACGACAGTCACCTATAGCTAACTAGTGAGCATGTCGTGCATGTGGGGTTGTCTATGGAGGAGTAGTTGGAGGCTCATGTCAAGCCCATGATGGAGGAGGATGTGCAGCCATCCTTTGGGCTAGTCATTGATGAGAGCCAGCATAGAAACCACACATTGGGGTTTCAGCACAGTTTGCTTCAGAGGCGCATTGACAGGATCCACAATGTTATCAACCCATCTCTACGCATTAGATTGAGAGAAGCAAAGTTGTCTAGACATACCAGAGGGTATGACCAGGTTAGCAGCATTGTGGGATCACCTTTGCCCATTAGAGAGAGGGAGAAAGCTACCTAGTCAGATCTCATGTGTTGACCTGGGTAGCGGGATGAGACGATCGAAGTTGCACAGGGTGCAGCATCCACATGTTGGGGTCTTTCTATGTGCAAGAGTTTGTGCATTCGATCCCTCTCTTGGGGTTGGATTGCGAGTGATTCTGAGTCGATACCCTGTGGAGTGGGTTATGGAGATGGTGGTGAACCTAGGAGTAGCTCAGCAAGAGTTTCTAGGCACTGGGGATACTGGCAGCGTAGACTGGCATGTTGAAGAAAATGTAACTAGGTTCGGTTTTCATTATGACTTGTAATTATAATATTATGTAAAAGAAAAATTATTATTCCTTGCATCATGGGTTTCATGAGCAAGATGTGTTTACCATAGGTCAAAGACTTCTTCTTGATGTCTTTAGGATTTTATGTCTCATCTTAAGTATTATAAAAGTCATAAGATCAAAATATTATGCTCCAAGAACAAGTGTCACTATCCTCGTGCAAGTCGGATCTACAAAAAGACAGTGATCTCCTTGATGATATGTCGGCCAACCTTTAAGGCACTCATGTCGACCTAATGTATCATTAATGATCTATATATATAAGAAGTGACATTAAATCAATAAACAGATCTTCAGATCATTCAATATAGTCAACAAAGATTGTACGCATACAGAGTGATATCTCGGTGAAGTGATCAAGGATCATATGAAGCTCTCGGAAGTCTATCTCGGAGGTTTATATCTATACAGTGATAACTCTCAAAAGTCTAGACATTACTATTGAAGGACTATATATATATATATATATACAGTGACTGCGTTCAGTATAGCCCTCAATGGTGGGTTGTCTCATCATTATCTTAAACGAAGAGCATGAAGGACTATCTCAAAGATAGTAACATAAATGAACCAACTTATTTCTGAGCAAAGATCTGTGGCAGCAGAAGAAAGGAGCCAAGGACTATGACTAGACAGAAGAAACAAAGAGACCGAGAACTGAAGGAGAACAGTGATATCAAGACTATGGATTTCAGACCAAATAGTGCAGAGGATAGTGACAAACATCTTGAAGGCAATCTTGTGGCAATTTTGTCAAGGGTCTTGGTATTCGTCAACTAAACATCTATAAGAAGAGATTGAAGGGTTTTCCTCTCAAGAGGAGAAAAAATAGCCCTGGCTTGAAAGCCTAAACATTGTGTCATTGTCTTATTGTTTTGATTATTATTTGATGTATTGAACACGCACAACAATCCGGATCTAAGACAATATAAGAAGATGTACACAAGTAGTAATCAAGTAAGAGAATTTGTAATAAATAAAATGCCCTTAAATTCTTAACATGGCATTGGGTTCCGAGTGGGACTACCTATCATTTCCAGGGTATGCGGGTGGCTACAACCTGGATGGTACAGGTGACCTAGCATTTGAGCGTGCTTATTCACTAGGGGAGTCTCAGTCAACATTAGTGGCCAGCCAGTTTATGGACGACTCCTTTGGTTGTCTTGGTATGACATCTGTACACGGGATCACAGGGTGATCAACATACTCTGGTGGGAGTTTGTCAAAGAAGGTGACATTGGCATGCTGCCAGACGGTGCCTTGTATGGAGCTGGGGACTCTTCACTTTTGTGTGGGGCACAAAGGAAGCAGAGGAGCAGTGCAGTCGTAGCATCACTGCCGACACATGGAGATTCACTTCTCGAATCCCTCAGGGGGGATTTGGAGTGAAGATCCATTCATCGGCGGGTATAGTGATGTGATGGTGGAGGTGATGATACCGATCAGGTATGGGCTGACACGTAGAGGCACACCTCTAGGCCATCATATCCAAGGATATGTGAGAGCAACTAGTATTGAGCAATGGACTACAAGTAGACATGGAGATGCATGGTGGTGTACCGTAGTGTGTCGGATCGCATTATGGAGTTGGAGTGCCTTACATCACCTTGACTACACAAGAGGAGTGACTGGTGCCTTGACGCAGACAACGCTTCAAGGGAGTTATCAGCAGAGAAAGTGTAGTCTGTAGGATCACTCTTGAGCATTCCGAAAGACTTTTGATTATACCCTTTAGGACATACCAATCTATCATCCTCTAGTGTTGCTTACAATCACAGAGTGCTTGGTTGTTTCCCCTTGACACTCTCCATTCAAGCAGCAAGGCATCGGAGGCTCAACCTAGACAGTTGGATGAGACATCGCGTGTCATGAGCCGGGAGGAGACTCTCTAGTTAAGACCCTTGGTAGGTGCACAATTTGTCAGATACAGGCTTAGGGATGGCATGGTTGATAGTCGAGGTAGCATATGTTCCACCCCTGAGCTCATACTTGAGGGACAATGGATGGTAGACTTCGTTGTCAGGAGGGCACTCAGACTCCGAACAGTGTCCAGGTGTATCGTCAAGAGTTGGGATAGCGGATTTCTCTGCGTGGTCTAGCAGGAGCAGCACAGGTTCGCATGCGTGGGACATACTCTTGATACTTGGGGTCCACCCAAGGAATACATACAGGGGTCAGAAATGAGGGCCAGATGGATTCTAGCAAATAGCAGCACTTCGCAGCGACAACATGTGAGGAGAGAGGTTATGAGCTCCCTGTATGTCTGAGGGATCCAGGGACATGATTAGCTGGTGGATCACTCCCTTTGTGATGAGCAAGGTCATGGCAGAGGGTGATCCAATTCACTTTGTGTTTGACACATGGGGGATCACTGAGGCCTCCATGGCATGGCGAGGCAGACTCATCTTGTTATGGCTTAGATTCGAGATTGGAAGTGGAGTAGATATTGGCATGATGGGTATGCCCGGGCAAGATGAGCTCAACTCTCACAAATCTTTCGCCACTAGGCCTCATGAGAGGAGGATACAGTCCGCACACTGTGGGGAGTATGTCATAATCAAAGTAGCACGGCTTCAGCATGGTGGCACCACTCTAAGGTTAGCAGGGGACCTGATCATCACCACTCTTTATAGCTCAATAACCTTTAGGGATGAGCTGGCTACTATAAGGGGAGATCATGCAGATCCTCCATTAGGCTTTAGCGAGTCACCGATGGCGTGGGGGAATTCATTAGCATAGCAGGTGGGCCAACAGGATGATAATAGGAGAAGCTCACGTGATCGAGACATTATCTCTGCAAGGATTGGGTGGTATCTTCGAGAGTATACTCCTGGAGTGCATGGGATGGCAGCTTCACGAGGAGTTGGGCATGGTGCCACATTATCATGATCCCCTACTCATTGATGGTATACAGGAGACTTCTGGTACTTATACCAAGCAGGATAGTGAGTGGAGCGAGGGGAGCTTCATGTTGAACAGGATGGATTGGGATCCTGGTATTTACTATTGAGGGATTCTTTCATGGCAACAATGTAGAGACCTAGGATGATTCAATGGCACGTTTGGGACCCCGATACTAATGATGGTGATAGGGGTGATCAATAGACAGAGGAGGCATTGGCTTAGGCATTGCTTGAGGACAAGCATTTTTTGGCGGGGAGGACTCTAATATCACCAATTTTGATTTTCAGCATTAGAGATGAGTTTGGGGAGAGGGCGCAATTCCGGCACTGGGACTTAGGAGGAAAAGAGAATATTGCGGCTCTAGTGGAAAGTGGGGACCACAAGAAAGAGAAATTCGACCCAAGGAGGGAACTCACACTCTTGGAAGAGAAAGGAAAGAGAAGGGAATGCAAATTAGGAGATAGAGAGAGTGAGGACCACAAGGAGTGAAGTAGCCACAAATTATAAATAGCGCAAGAGGTACTCATTTTGGTCATTCATTCATCTATTCTGAAACTTGTCTTTGATATAGCATGCTTGAGCGAAAGCCAAGTCTACAAGCGTGGTTTAACACATGAGTGTCTCCAAGCGGATATCTCAACCCTTGATTTGGTGGACTTCGAGTGTGGACTTCAAGTGCTAGCCCAAGGAGGGAGTCCCATCCTTTTCCGATTGTTCCAGCAGTGGGAGTGCAATTTTTTGTGGAGAAGATACTAGCAACAGTGCAGGGACAGCGCAGTGCATGGAAGAGACACACTTGGGAGTTGAGGAGTGAAGGGAGTTTGGGCCTAAAACTTGAGGTGGAAACTAGGGAAGTGTTGTGGGGTCTTTTCCAACATTTTGGTGGAGTAGCAAACGCAACATCTGCTACAGGCGACATCTTTTGCTTGTGGAGGAGGGCCAAGCATTTGGGGTCAATTTTGGAGCGTCAAAACTAGGACAAACCCTTTCCAGGTTTTTCTGGTTTATTAAAAAGGACCTCAGAAATAATTTGGCAAAATTTTCTAGGCAAGTTTGAGGGGTCAAACAGGGGTCCCAATCCAGGCAGCAACTAGAGGAGCTAGGGGAAATTTGGGCCGAAATTCTGAGGTCAATACTCCTTCATGAGTTTTTTTGGGTTATTGGTGAAGAGGTCGGGGTTAATTTCCCAAAATTTTCCGAACACCGGAGGAGGCCCTAGAAACAGATCTTCACACCCAACAGTGTATTTCTGGGCAGTTCAGTGCAGAGCCAGGAGATAGAGTAGCTACATATTTGAGGACTTATTGTTATTCATTTGGGCTTAGCTAGCTTGCCCTGAGAAAGCCCAAGTGCACTCTTTCCAGCACCTCATTGTACCCTCTTCATATTATAATAAAATGGCTCAACAACACAGTTTTTGGCTTTAAAATGGTGTTCTGATGCTTGAGTATTTTTCTGTTTGTTTTTGGTTATGTTTGCTTTGTTTATCATTGTATATTTCCATTAGGAATATTACACATATTGACACCTGCAAGTGATGTGTTGAGAGCCATGGGACTCCGGACAATTATAGAGCATCATTCATAGCCATGGGCACCTCCAGCACCCACAGCATTCTTGCATTTACTTTATTATTCACGTGATGATGCACCTGGACCAATATACCCCAAGTCGGCTTCGCAATAATTACATGTTGTGGCAGTTGATCCAAGGACCAGATGAGGTTTGTCTCATACCTTGAGAGATGGGAGGGCTAGCACCATCTTCAATGCCCTCAACATTGTTGCAAAATCAAGCTTCATCACTTGAAGACCCATGAGACTCGGTTTTGTGCCCCAAACACACACTCAGGGGTTACAAGATGATTCACAGAGAGATATAGGGGCCAACCCATAGACCTTGATTTTAGGAGCCCTCTACACTTTTCATGACACTAGAGGAGCTCAATGCATGCCCTAGAAGGGCCTACGACAACATGACATCAGCATTTGGGCTCTCTTATTGGAGATTTTATATGTTTCACACTAAGGTCGACTTGTGACCTTGCTTGTCGTTTTCCCATTATTTTATGATTTGAGGGGCTTGTAGGCATAATTAGACATTAGTAGCACATGTATATATTGGAGATCATTCGTTTGTGATCTCTCATTATCATCACTCTTGGAAATTCAGCCTCTCTAGAGAAATCACACTTGTTCTCTTGTGAACGATTTGGATCTATTGGATGCATTTTGACATTTGGAGCTTATTCTTGGATATTTCTTGGAGCTATTCTTTGGATAGTGGAAGGAATCCTTGCATGTTGTCTTGTAAGTTCTCCTTATTGTTGAATATATATTTTTCTATGTCTAATGTATGGAATCATTGATTTTAGGTCATGATAAAATTGTGCCCTAATTTTTTGAAGATTAATTGAATTACTATCTAGATGGATATTGCATACAATATTCATGTATAACATGTGATGAATAGTCCTAGTGGTGAACTCATAAAATTTCATTTTTCATTGAGTGGGTAAATGCTTGAAATTCACTCGCTAGGGCATCAAATTTCAACCTCCTTGAAAACAAATTTAGCTAACCTAAACCACCCTAGGCTCTAATCTCCCAAGGGACAAGGCACTAATCCAACTTGTCAGTGATCATCCTTAAATTTTCTCCATATCTTCTCTCTTAAATTCGGTCCTTTCAAGGCTACAGAAGAGAACTAGAGCTTGGTGTGAATTTCTAAGAAGGAAGGATTTTGGTGGATGGGGAGCCTAAACATCAAGATGGTAGGGTTTGCCACAAAACCTATTAATTTGGTGGGTATCAACTCCAATTTCATCCATAAATTCTTTTTCCCTAGGAGTTTTTTCTAAGTGCGAAACCCTTGTTTTTCTTCCCTCAACTTATGGACTTCCTTGAAGGTTTCATGAGCCTTGGCTTAGCTAATATACATTGTAAGAAACCTTTTCTCCTTGCTTTGATCTTGAGTTACTCCAACACTCGTCAAATCAATCAAACCCTAGGTCTTGTGCCCTCATTTCTAGGTATCTTCATAGAAATTGAATTGTTTCCTTGTGAAGCCTTGACGTCAGATTTGAGGAGAAAGCGAATTGTACATGGTGCACCAAGTATTCGATCAATTGCGTGTACATCATGGGATCTACCAAATCTGAATCTAAAGCAGAATCACTCAGCTTTTTCAAATTGGTCACAATAGGTGTAGCCATGGACTTCCATCATACCAAATCTCTAAACAATGTACTTCCCTTGTCCGAGGAAGAAATTATTAGGCCTTTGCCACACCTCTAATACCAAGAAATAGTGCATCAAGCCAACATCCTTCATCTTGTACTCAAAGGCCAACTCCCTCTTACACCCAACAACGAGCCTCGAAGTCTCGGTAAAGAATAAATCATCCACATACAACACCAAGATCAAAGGATCACCATCAACAACCATTAAGTAAAGGCTAGGATCCGCAACACTCTTGGTGAAACCCATGCTCATCAAGTATCCATCAATCTGGGAATACCATGCCCTGGGTGCTTGCTTGAGTCTGCATAAAGCCTTCTTCAATCTGCAAACATGGTACTCTTTCCCATGTGTCTTAAAGCTTTGAGGTTGCTCTATGTACACTTCCTCCTCAATCACAATATTGAGGAACACATTCTTTACACCTATCTGATGTATCTTGCAACCCATAGTTGAAGCAAGAGAAACAATAGTTCTAATAGAAGTGTACCTGGTGACTGGAGCAAAAGTCTCGTCATAGTCCACTCCCTCTTTTTGGGAGAACACTTGCCACGAACCTCACCTTGTGCTTCTCGAAGTTGCCATATGTTGCACGCTTGATCTTAAAGATACACTTGGAAGTCACCACTTACTTCCCTTCTAGTCTCGAAACTATCAACCACACGTCATTCTTCATGATGAACTAATACTCCTCTATCATGGTATCCTTCCAAACATGTTGGCATGTTGCTTCCTCATAACTAGAAGGCTTGGAATCAATGATGTTGCTCACCAATGTTGTATATGTTGAAGTTTCTAACAGTTAGAAACCCTCCATGTACTTTCTAATTTATTCCTTCCTACTTGTTCTGATTAATTAACAAGTTATTTACCGTGTAAATACTAAAAATAAACACAAGTACATGCTCAACACATTATAGATCATCAACTGAAGGAAACAGAAACAAGCACACAAATGACACCGTTATTTTTGGACTAATGTCCCCGGAAAAACCCAATGCGGGAAAATCAGTGCAACTATCTGAGGGTTTGATTTATTAAGCAGTTTCAAAATACAATCTAGGTGCCAAATCCGGCTCACCCAACAGAGAAAAATCTTGGCAATAGTACCTCTCCTTCAAAGACAGATGCTCTGGCTGAAACCTTGGATAAACACTCCAGCAGCTCCTCAACTCCAATTTGCCCCACGAAAAACCCCAGTGTCACACCCTCTTCTGCCCTCTGTGTCAGCTTTTCCGACAATTTCAGTAGTTCTCGTGATCCAGGTGGATATTGGTGGCCACCTGCCAAGTCCACCTGGACCCCCACCTCAACATTTTCAGTTTCCTTAATTATAGCGCAATTTACTATTTTTAGCAGTTTTTCGGG
>APFE030670151.1:0-22152 GCA_000404065.3 Pinus taeda | reverse complement strand
CTCTTATTTGACGGTTGAAGTGAGCTGTGCAGGAAACCCTTGAGGATCAGTGGGCGTTAGGGGAAGTTCTAGGCTGAACCAGCCAACTCCCACAAGCATTTTTGGCAGGGCCTAGCTAGTTTTGACCCTGGGTTAATCATTTAGTTTGTTTTATTTACCTGAGAGATTTCTGAAGCATTTTATTAGTAAATCTGAAGCTTTCTGAAAATATATTTGAGGATAACTGATAAATCTGGCTACTAAAGAGCCTTAAGATCTGTAAATAATGTAATTTTTTTTTTTTTTTTTAAGGTGGTTTTTAGGGTTTTATTTTCAAATTTTTGCATATTATTTCTCGGTTCTTTGTTTGTGAGATTTGCAGGCTGCAGGGTTCTCAAAATCCTTTAAAGAAAATTTCATGGTCTCTTAGAGCTGTCTGCTGCTCAGGGTCTCACTCACTGGAATTTATGCTGTGTAAAATCACACAGCCCGACGGATCTGCAAACCAAACCCACACCTGGGCGTGATTGTTTCTCTGCTGTGTCTACCCTCTGCTGACAGTCATTCAGCAATTCCATGCAGCTATTCTTCTCATCCATCAAAGCTGTGGCCATTCCTTGTCGTTATTGCTCCTTGCCCACGAACTAGAATACCTGCGCGCTTGTGTTTTGAACCCTGTGAACCAATATATGATTTCCAAACAACAGTTTTCATCTGTCGTTAAACTAAACTGCAACCACGTCTTTTTCTATGGGCAAGGTGATAAGTTATGTGCGTTAAAGTGCTGATCTGAGCCTTCAACCTGCATTTGCAAGCATTTATAGTTGTCTGCTCCCCACACATCTACCAAAAAGGAAAAGAGCATCCTCCGTTCGTCATCGATCAATCTGTAAAAAGTCGGGTTTTGTCTCCGGGTCAGCGACTCCTCCAAAACTGCGTGCTGCATCTTTTATTCCAGCTATCAAAGGATCATTCCGCCATCGATCGAGCGTGGTATTTTTCCTTCTCAGCGTGTGTGCTGCGTCCACCTGCTGCTGCCCGCCGTCAAACTCACAAACCCGCAAGCGGAAGCCTGCAAAGCGCTGAAGAAAACGCGTCCTTTCTTCGTCTGGGCCAAGTCTTCCACTGTATTGAACGTCGTGCAGCTTCATCGACTCAATCGTGCACCTCCCGCCGTCTACAGCTGCAAAACGAGCAGTCGATCCTCCGGCATATGGTAAATGCGTAAAGGCAAACTCAGGTTTGATTAAATCTTTTTCATTTTTTAAAGGGTCACGTTTATGTGCATGCGTTTAAATGAAAATTGTTTTCATTATTCAGTTTTGGTGAGTCACGTATTTCGTTTTGATTAGTTTTAGTTTTGTATATATGTATGCGTTAAATTTTTGATAGCGTAGGTTTAGATTTCGTTTGTTTTGTTTTGATTACTTTTTAAGTTTCATTTTTATATGTATGCATATGTTATGTTAGTTTATCTTTAACGTTATTTATTTTAGTTTGATTTTAAAAAATCAAAAAAATTCATAAAAGGCGATTAGGGTTTTTGCATTAGGGTTTTTCATTTTATTTAACTTAGTTTTAGTATAGATTAAAAAATAGATCTTTTTATAGTTTAAATTTTGTTTTAAAAAAAAAAAAAATAATAATATAAAAAAATTAAAAAATCATAAAACTTTTCCTTTTTATGTAGAGAATAGATCTAAAATTTTCATTTAGTTTTAATTTTTAATCTTTGTCGGAAAAGCATAAAAAGCATTGCGGAAATATTTTTGTTTTCTTAAGCCTGGAAAATTTATCATGGTCGATATTTTGCCGAGGCTTCAATGTTGATGTGAGATTAATGTTCATCTTTATGAGATTTGGCATGCTTATCTGGTAAATGTGCAAATTTACATGGTCATATCTTTCAGAGTTTATTTCCTTTTAAATTGCCAGAGTATTGTTAAAAGCATTGTGAATCTACTAATATCTTGCATTTTCAAAGTTATTTAATGTTAAATGATTGCTGTGCATAGTCCACATTTCTGAAACATCTGTTAAGTGATCATTTTGACACCAAACCCATAAGGCACTAGTCTATTAAATCAAACCAATCAATTTAGTGCTGGTTTCATTTCGTGTCTCCCAGCCCAACTGGTTCACAGTTGGTCATCCTTTCCTTTCAGGGTCTACCCCCCTTAGCCGTGGGAGGCAGGCTCAAACGGAGAGATCGGGGATCAGAGTGACAACCCCCGGTCTGAGCGTTGTCGTGACAATCTGTGCGACAATATTTTTTGGCGCCATTGCCAGGGACATTGTTTTCTCGGCGTTTGTATTGGGGTTTTTAGCACAATGGTGAGCAAGATTTCTATATTAGTAGGTCACTAAGCTAACGACAAACAAATGGAAGGGTGTGGGAGAAACACATGAGTAAATGCATCAACCTATAGGTAGCATGAAAGCTTTAGAAGTTTTAAACCATGGATTCAACAACAAAACATCTTTCAAATTGCAAATGTTTGGGGGGAAGAAACAATACTTAATTTGTTATCTAGTTGGAAGGCAATAAAGCACAAAATATATCACTTGAATAGAGTTGTTGGTAGTAGGTGGGCTACAAAACTCTCCTTGGGAGGGTCCTATTATTGAACAAAACGGGTAACCCTATAGGAGAAATCTTTTCTCCTATTCTTGACAGCTAGTTGGCCAACCACATAGCTAGTAGGCATTGACAACGATTACTAGCTTATAGGAATTTACAAGGTAAGTTCCTCAAATAGAACACCAAAGGACACCACTCACAAACAAATCACAAAGAAATACACCAGTATTCTTGACGTGGTTAAAGCCCTCAAAGAGGGAAACAGGCCACGTCCTGAGCCAACACAGCCACTTCAGGCAATTTATTAATAAAAGAAAGAAAATTTACATAAGCTTATCTCATGAACGGTCACCCTACAAATGACCCTCCATGCTCTTTAAATAGAGATCATGGACCAATCGGGTGTTAAGCCATAGATCAAGTGTCGATAATACCGAGGAGAGAGTGAGCCGTCAGATCACTTAATGTCTAGAACATATCGTGACCATCGGATTGTAAGTTACAAAAGTAAATAGTAAAGAAACACACTTTACCTAACTCTACATTAGACCAAGTTATACTTAACTATTTCCTATGTGTTGGAATATCCTAACATCCCCCCTTAAGAACAACTTGGGATAGTATTGAAGGATGTACAAATATGACACAAAAGGGGAAGGAAGGAGGCATTAGAGCCTATTCCCCCCTTAGTGACAACTTATTGAACTCAACCATAAATTGAAGTTTAGTAAACTTCGCCTCTGTGAGAGCCTTTGTAAAGATGTCTGCAACTTGATCATCATTGAACACTATTGCACTTCAAGAACATGGTCATGAATGAGCTGTCTGATGAAGTGCATGTGTACTTTAATGTGTTTGCTGCATTGATGTTGGACTGGATCTTTGTATAGTTGAACGACACTTTGATTATCACACCAACGTGTAGTTGGATGTTGTTGCTGAAAGTCAAACTCTGATAGGATCTGACGAAGCCACAAGGCTTCCTTACTAGCTTCTACGATGCCGCGATACTCTGCTTCTGCTGAAGAAAGAGAAATGGCACTTTGTTTCTTACAAGCCCATGTAATAGGTCCAGAACCAAGAGTGAAGACATAACCTGCAGTAGACTTCTGATCATTAGGGTCACCAGCCCAATCGGAATCAGTGAAATCAACCAATAGAGGAGATGCTTTTGCACTGTAATGAATCCCAAGTTGAATTGTACCTCGAACATACCGAAGTATTCTTTTAGTTGCTTTCTAATGACTTTCATGTGGGTTTTGCATAAACCGAGCAATAAGGCCAACAACAAAGGAGAGGTTAGGACGGGTATGGGTCAGATACAAAAGATTTCCTACAAGTTGACGGTATAAGGTAGCATCAACTTCAGGGGAAGTACAAGTGACTGAAAGTTTGACTTCAGATTGAAAGGGAGAAGGGGCTGGCTTCCAGTCTTCCATGTGAAAGTGGCGTAGAAGATCACATGCATACTTGGACTAGGAAAGGGAAATACCTTCCTTGGATTGCAAGACTTGAAGACCAAGACAATAATGCAAGTTCCCTAAGTCTTTCATTTCAAACTGCTTTTTAAGGCTGGACTTCACATGGTTTATAAGGTTGGGATCACTACCAGTAAGGATAAGATCATCAACAGAAAGAACATGAATGATAAGAGACTTACTCACTTTCTTGGTGTAGACAATATTGTCAGAATGACACCTAGAAAAACTAGTATCTAAAATAAAGCTATCCATTTTGGCATACCAAGCTTGAGGGGCTTGCTTGAGACCATAAAGGGATTTCTTAAGCCGACATACAAGGCTGAAGTCTGTTTGTATAAAGCCAAGAGGTTGTTCCATATAGATTTCTTCATGCAAGTCCTCATGCAAGAAGGAAGATTTAACATCCATTTGATGAACTTCCCATTTGAAAGAGGCAGCAAGGGAAAGAACAAGGTGGATAGAGTTCATTTTGGCAACAGGGAGAAGGTTTCAGTGTAGTCAATGCCTTCAACTTGTGAAAAACCCTTAGCAACAAGACGAGCTTTATGTTTATCAACTTTTCCATCTGGTCCAAACTTGGTTCTGTAAACCCATTTGCATCTAACAAGTTTTCGTCCCTTTGGAAGAGGAACAAGATCCCTTGTGTCATTTGCCAATAATGAACAATATTCTTCATTCATAGCTGCATCCCAATCTGGATGGCTTGAAGCTTCTGCAAAGGTATCGGGATCATAATTCGTTGAAGCTTGAGCAAGTAAAGAAGAGGCTCTATCGAACTGAGAACGTGTACGTCGCTGATTTGTAGGATCACTTGCAAGAGCACTTGCTGCATCCCGAGTAGCACAAACCCATTTTGGAAGTTGAGGAGTTGAAGGAGGATCCTGAGAAGGTGGGGGAGGATTGTCATCCTCGCTGTCATCATCTGAAGAAGAAATATTTTCAGAAGTAGAAGGGATAGAAAGAGGTGGCACATTCCGCCGAACTAGGTTCGTAGGCCGATATATTTTTAACAAACTTTACATCTCTTCTAATGATAACATTTTTGGACTTAAGTGGAATAAGTCTATGTCCTTTGACATCTTTAGAATATTCAACAAAAATACATTTTTCACTCTTAGGTTCTAAAGCTTTATGTTTCTCATCTGGAATATGGGCCCATGCTTCACTTCCAAAAACACGATAGTGGCTTACATCTGGTTTAATTGAGCTCCATGCTTCTTCTGGAGTGATATTCTTTAAAACCCTAGTAGGAGTGTGATTTACTATGTAATTTGCATAGTTAATTGCTTCTACCCAAAAATTAAGACTAAGTCCTTTAGATTGAAGCATACAATTAGCTATTTCCTTTAAGGTGCAATTCTTTCTTTCAGCTACACCATTTTGTTGTGGAGTATATGGAACAATATGTTGCATTTGAATTCCATGCTCAGTGCAAAAATTGATGAATTTGTTGTTAACATATTCTCGCCATTTTCAGATCTTAGCTTAAGAATTTGATGTCCATATTGTTTCTTAATAAAGGCCTTAAAGACCAAGAACATGTTAAATACTTCACTCTTGAGTTTTAAGAAGTATACCCAAGTGCGTTAGGAGAAATCATCAATGAAAGTTAAGAAATACTTGTAGCCAGAGAATGAAACAACTGGAATTGGACCACATAATTCACTATGCACAAGCTGTAAAGGAGCTGAGGCGTGCCAAGAGGCACGTTTTTCAAAACTATCTTGATGATGTTTTCCGAGTACACATCCGGAACAAACACCATCTCTGCAAGATACCATAGGAAGACCTATCGCCATATTTTCTTTACATAGATTTTGAAGGGAGCGATAGTTTAAGTGACCAAATTGCTCATGCCAAAGTTTGCTCACTATTATGAGCAAAAAATACCAAGGGAAGAGTTGATGACCCAAAGTTGTTAAACTTATACAACCTTGTAGAATCATCAACAATGCCAGTAGCTAAAATTTGTTTAGGATCTCTTAGGTCCTTAATTACAACATCGTGAGGTGAAAATTCAATGGTTTTACCTTCACCTGAATGAGTTATCTGATATACAGATAGAAGGTTGCAGGATAAGGTTGGAACCCATAATACATCATTAAGTTGACCGTTGTCTAGATGAACAGTTCCAGTCCTTGCAACACTAAGAGATCTATCATCACCAACATATATATTTTTGGTGTTACAATCATTTAAATAAGAAAACATGGCTTTGTTTTTGGCCATGTGATAAGAAGCTTCAGAATCAATGAGCCACTCATGAGAATGAGAGGAAGAAGATACATTTAGTGCATAACCAGACTGAGATGCTCGACAACCACATGCAGAAAGTGCTATTCCTGTAGATGAAGTTGAAGTTGAAGAGTGCTCCAAATGGATGTTATGCTTCTTCATTGCTGCTTCCAAGGCTTCCATCTTCTTAAATCATTTGGATTTTAAGTGGTCATCTTGATTACAAAAGTTGCAATGTCTATCAGTCTTCTTCCCTTTGTTTTTATTTGCCTTTTCATTTTGTTGAATTGATTTTTCATTTTGAGATTGAAATTGCTTAGGACCCTTGTTTGGTTTAGGACCATTCTTTTTAGGGTGCTTCTTCTTAGGATTCTTTGAATTTGGTTGTTGTTGGGCAGCTAAGGCTTTCTTAGAAGAGTTTCCAAGATTAAGAAGACCAAGATGTAAGAGTTTTTCTTGTTCTCTTATTAAAGAATCACAAAAGGCATCAAAAGAGGGGGACTTGTAGTCTTGTCCTTGAGAAATAGAGGCTTCTCTAGTAGAATGGAAGGTGAAACAAGCACAGAGTAGGTTGGTCCCAACTTAGTAAGAATGGAATAGATAAGGCTACCATCTTCTTTCTTAACCTTAACCTTCCAAAGAATCTAAGGGTCTGAACTTGGACAAAAAATCTTCAATGGAAGAAAAATTATTGGGGTCCAACGTAAACAACTCATTTTCGAGTTGATGGGCTCTAATTTTATTTTTAATTCCAAAAACTTTAGTGAGCTGTTTCATTGCTTCATTAGGGGTATCAAGTTCTGCAATATGGAATCTAAGGTCTGGAGAAATAGATATCCCTATCAACGCATGTGCTTGATCTTGCCTATTTTCCCATTTGGTTGCCTTATCTTCATCTTTAGGTTTAGTTTCTTGGCTTGAGCCTATTTTGTAAATACCTTTACTTCTACGTAAATCCACAATGTAGGACCACCATTGGAAGTAGTTGGTGCTGTTAAGAATAACTTGACATGGACTTTCCATTTAACAGAAACTGAAGCTGTAGATGCTGAAACTAAGTGTTCCAATGGAAAGATCTCAAAAAATTAGGCTGATTAAAAAAAACGGCTCTGAAAATGACTTCTAGATGAAGAAGTTATGGCTTTTTGAAGAAAAGTTGTTGAAGATGCTGACGAAGTGCGTGAATATGTGGAAGTGAATGATAATGTTATATTTTAAACCCCCCCCCCCCCTCCAAACTTAATCTAATTAGCTCACTTAAAAAAAAAAAGGATTTTATGTGACCCACTTTTATAAATAAGTGAAAGTCACTTTTACAATGGTACTTTATGAGCTACCTTCTAAATTGTAACTTAAATAAAAGATAAAGAGACTTTAGAATTATAAGTGACTCACTTTTTATAATGGGTGAGAACACTTTACATAAAGTAACTTTAAAACATAAGTTACATGTGTTTTTTGAAAAAGTAACTCAACAAAAAGAAAGACTTGAACTCAAGACTTCTATTCTCATAAAATAACTTTGGACCAAGTGAGCTAGTTAAAAGGTTAGTAATTTTTGGAAAAGAGAAAGGTTTTTTTTTTAGTCACTAAAGATTTAGGGTGCGTGCTTACTTGAAAAAACTCTTTTTGCCTACAAAACAAAAAACCACACAACGAAACTAAATATTTTCCTCAATGTTTTTGATTTTCCGAAATCACACTAAGGCACAACAGAAAAGAGCATACACATTATTCTTCAAAATACAACAAGGAACTTCCCCTTTTAAAGATCTTTACTTATCACTCCAAAATACAAAATATGCACCTTATGACTCCACAAAAGCTCTTATTACTCCATTACATAAAGGATTAAAAATACTCCTTATCTCTCCAAAATATTAAAATATGTCCTTATTCCTCCAAAGACTTGATATCACTTTATAAAAAAAATTCACTTTATGATGTAACTTAAAAAGTGAATTAATGTTTATGATTTTACTTTATAAAAGTGAAATGAATTCAAAAATCAAAATTTTGTGGTCTCCCCTTAAAAAAATGCACACCTTGTTGGAGAGACTTTAGCCAATACTTTAGGCTGGAACTCTAGATCTGGACATCAAGAGAGAGCGATACTAAAGCTGT
Source organism: Pinus taeda (assembly GCA_000404065.3). Taxonomy (NCBI): domain Eukaryota; kingdom Viridiplantae; phylum Streptophyta; class Pinopsida; order Pinales; family Pinaceae; genus Pinus; species Pinus taeda. The sequence continues at coordinate 13,752 of APFE030670151.1, read as the reverse complement.
GTACACTAGCGATATCTGGGGTTTTGAATGATGCTAAGGTGAGCTCCCTTGTCGACTGTTAAAAGCTTATGTTACTCCCAACCATCTTCAAACTCTGTGATTTCAGCCCTTCTTGCAAGTTCTAAGGAGATTCCTTCACGCCATTTTTAGGCCAATTTATTACATCTCTGGTTCTTCTTGCTGGAATTTGTGCTGGTTTAAAGGCTTATATGGCACATCCAATGGCAGAGAGCAAACCTGAATCTCAAGCTCCTCAGGATGTCCTAGATGAAGAGAAAGGTCGTGTACGAGTTATCACTCTTAATAACCCACGTAAACTAAATATCATTAGCAGGGAAGTGATAATCCAATTAGCTGAGGTCTATGAGAAATGGGAGAAATAAAATGAGGCGGAGATGATAATCATGAAGGGAGCTGGGGGAGCATTTTTTGCTGGGGGAGACTTGAGGGTATTTTATTATGGCAAGGCAGACAAACATGCTATCGAGGCTGTATGCAAAATGTATTGGCTTCAGTATGATATCCATACATACAAGAAAACTGTGGTAGCAATTGTTAATGGACCTGCAATTGGAGGAGGTGCAAGTCTAACATTAGCATCCACTTTTAAAGTAGTCATAGAGAAAACTGTCTTATCAGCGCCTGAGGCTGGCTTTGGATTTCACACCGATGCTAGTCTCTCATATGTTCTTTCACATCTTCTAGGACATCTTGGGGAGTATCTAGCCTTAACAAGTGCACGACTTGATGGTGTGGAAATGATTTCAATTGGTCTCCGCACTCATTATATTCCATCAGAGAAATTGGAAGAATTGGAGAAATGCTTGGTTGATTTGAACGCTGGAGATAGGAACATTGTTAGAGCAACAATTGAAGAATTTTCGCTTTAAGTCCATCCATTACTGACAAAGGAGATCTGTACATACAGATGGAGAAGATTGCGCAAATGAAGCCGCAAAATAACCTTCTAATTGTTCCGTGGAGTGCCAACAACGACATGAGGACGACCATTCCAAAAAAAAGTGAGAACAGCTAGCAGAAGGTCAAATATCTTCACTCTGTATTTCTTGTCGCGAATATAGCAGATGAACACAATTGTGTAGCAGAGTTCTCTGATGGCCTCAGTTCCGTTAACCATGCTCATAAGAAGGTTATTGGGTGATACAAATGGCATGCCATACCATGCAGAAAGTAAGCAATTCAAAAGCATGGAAACATACGGAAATCCAGAGAACTGTTGTGTAGAATTGTTCTTAACAATCTTCCAAAACGTGATTAAAGGAACTAAGAAGAGTATCAGGGTAGTGATGTTGCCGTAAACATGTTGAGAGAAGTAATATCCAAAGCTATCTATGAGGGTATCCGACCTCTGATACCAATTGAAGAAGCTCTGATACCAAATGAAAGAATTTCACACAACCATATAACCATATAAGGAAATTAACACACATAAAATATCAAACCAACAACACATAAAAGACAAACTGGCGGAAAAGGGAGAGAGCCATCATATGTTCTCTCATGCTCATGTAATTCTCTCTTATTCAAATAATTTAATAATACATTTAAATACATGAGCAAGTGGTCTTAAGATAGTGCGTCTATCTTAGACTCACTTGGTTGAGACATTTTCTCAACTTACACACTAATTTAGGAGAACTAGTTGGAGAGAATCTCTCCTCCTAACTAAACTCCTTAGTTTGAGGAACTAACTTCTAATTCTCTTGATTTAATTTATTTAATTGAATATTTGGATTTATAATTGATTTAATAAGAGAGTGAGGCTAACACATGAGAAAAATCCTTCCTTCTTGTTTCTGATTTGCCCATATCGCATAGAGTCGTAAGGAAAAGAGCATACGCAAAAATGACAGGGATAGATCCGGTAATAAAAAAACAAAGAGCTAAATAAACCGAAATAAACAGTGAAATGAATAACTAAAACTCCAAATAAAGACTGTATACCTCCAGATCTTAAAAATGACGTAGCTAGGGCTACCGGAAACTTTTTCACGGGAAACGAAAGGCGTTCCTTACTTGAAGTTAGCTTTCGCTAGAAACTAAATATTTTCCTCAATGTTTTTGATTTTTCGAGATCACACTAAGGTGCAACAGAAAAGAGCATACGCATGAGAAAAATCCTTCCTTCCTGTTTCTGATTTGCCCAGATCACACAGAGTCGCAGGGCAAAGAGCATACGTAGAAATGAAAGGTATAGATCCGGTAATAAAAAAAAACAAAGAGCTAAATAAACCGAAATAAACAGAGAGATGAATAACTAAAACTGCAAATAAAGACTGTATACTTAAAAATGACGTAGCTAGGGCTACCGAAAACCTTTTCGCGTGAAACAAAAGGGGTTCCTCACTGGAATAGATGCTCCTAACACAATAGAGCAGTCCTCTCGACCCGAAAACAGTCAGAAACAGTAGATCTAGGAAATGACAGTTGCATGCACTTGTACCGGCTTCGGATTTGGATCACCAACAAATACGACCCTCAAATAGCTTTGATACCATGTAGAAATTTACAAGGTAAGTTCCTCAAATAGAACACCAAAGGACACTGCTCACAAACAGATCACAGATCAATACACCAGTATTCTTGACGTGATTAAAACCCTCAAAGAGGGAAATGGTCCACGACCTGAGCTAACGCGACCACTTTAGGCAATTTATTAATAAAAGAAAGAAAATTTACATAAGCTTCTCTCATGAATGGTCACCCTACAAATGACCCTCCATGCTCTTTCAATAGAGATCATGGACCAATCGGGTGTTAAGCCACGAATCACGTGTCAATAATACCAAGGAGAGAATGAGCCGTTAGATCACTTAATGTCAAAAACATATCGTGAACATCGGATTGTAAGTTACAAAAGTACATTGTAAAGAAACACACTTTACCTAACTCTACACTAAAACAAATTATACTTAACTATTTCCTATGTATTGGAATATCCTAACATAGTTGGCAACATGCCATCATATCTCAGCCACTTGCATCAGCCATATACTTTTTATGCATTTGACATGAGGACATGGACGAAGGTGGTCTCCACTCAAAAGATACTTTGATCATTTTGCAATTGGGTGCTTATGCTTGTTTGTATTTGGGTATTTGATATGGATTATGGGGTGATTTGGAAGAAGGATGGGTTTTGACTGTGATCTTGTTCTCTCACCTTAAATGGGGGATTAATATTCGATCCTAGTCTTGTGGGACCTCCCCTAATCGCCCAATGGGTATAAGAGGGGCACTATTTGGGAAGCCCCGATTGAGATAACGCAGTTCCATATATCGCTATATCATACTTAACACTTTTCATTATATATTACAAGTCCTTATCTCACCTCCATGCTTCGGGATCCACTAACCATTGGTTCTTTGGGATTTGGCACCCATACTCTGGATTTCGAACACCCTCTGAAGCTTTGCACTACCTGTATGTGGCACTGCACCGCCTCTCTGAACTGCTCTAAGCCTTCTTTGCTTTGCACTGTTTGGATCTCGAAAACTCTCCTCTGGACTACTATCCCTGCCCCTCACTGTAAGAAGATCACTCGATCTTACTTTTGCTACTCAACACTGCTACTCTTGAGAAATTCGATCTCTGATCTCTCATTCGATGTGTTCTCCAAATATCCATCAAACTCCTCCTTATAATTTCTCGTTGGAGCTCCAACGACCAAGATTAAATCATAATGAATGACTAAGATTAACTGGGAGTTGATCCTCGTCTTCCTCTAGAAGATTCACACCTGATTTAATTAATACCCTTTAATTAACCAAATTTCCTAAGTTTAGACTTAGGAAACCATTTTAAAAAGTTAATTATTTTAATTAAACCATCTCTAGGTGGAATGTTCCCAAACGATTTCTAGGTATTGGAGAATGCATGTGTCTTAGCCTTTGCAAAATCTCGAGGCAAGAGCACATCCGATGCTACATAAATCAACAAGGAAGACATTTATATCACTGTGATTCGAGCTCATTTGTATAAGAAGGACCAAAATCCTTAAGGGCTAGAAAAGAGACCTAAGTTAAAGCATCAAAGTTTATATGACAACGAGTTTGATGAAATATCTAATTCTAGAGATTGGAAGAAGTATTTTGTATGAACAACCTACATCAAATAGAAAAAACAAGGTGACACGAACCTGTGACAAAATAAACTCTTCTGTGGTGACATCCGAATCTTATATGGTACTGTGGTATACAGAATTCTATGAGCAGTCCAAGTTTTGATGTACATAGTCCAAATTCTGAGGCACACAAATTCGTGTTTTGAGGAACACATCCATAAACACATTGATTAACATTGGTTCGATCCAGGAACACATTGATTAACAATATTGCTGCTGATAGAAATACTTGTGATGATTTGAAGAAGATATAATTTCTTGGAAAAAGCATGAAAGTAAAATTCTATTATGCAGGAAGATGTGAAGACTTGTGCAATCAATTGTGAAGAAGTTTGGCTCCATCAGATGTTTGATAAACTACTTGATGACATGTTGAAGCTATGTGAAGGTTAACAAAGATCTAGGAAGGTCGAAGCTCGTTATGGTGTGATGTAGATAGGAGCCCAACAACTACAACATATCTCCATGGAAGAACATGTTGCTGGTGCTTTGATGATTATTTTTGAGACAAGCTTAGGCTTGTGGTTATTCCTCCCTGGTTGGGAAGGAGTGAGGATGGACACAGTATTCTCCATGTGTCATGCACTATGGCCAGGACTAACAACCGTAAGCCTAGTGAAGGCACTGGTAGGGAGAATGGTGAATTGGATAAGCATATAGGATCGATACTCTTTGAGGATAGGGTATCCAAGATAAGAGTAGTCCTAAGGACCGATATTCTTTGAGGATAGGGTATCCAAGATAATAATAGTCCTGTGAGGACATACCTAGTGAACATCTGAATGGGGAATGTGCTAGGAGAGAGGCGATGGTTGTGTCCAAATTTATGCTTCCCAACATTATTCTCTGATCTAGTGGAGAGATAGAGCTTGTTAGTCAAGGCCTTGCTATTTTGTTATTGACAATGTTGGTTATGATGATGCTAATCAATCTGAATCCCTTATACGAGAATATTTCATGTTTGAGAGTATCTTGGTATCCTGTTGAGTAATTATGAATACCTCCCTAGTTAAGAGGGAATGTTGGAAATGTAACTAGGCTTGGTCTTCATAATTATCATTGTACTTGTATCAAAAGAAGAAAAATAAATTATTATTATGATTATTTTCATTTTTTAGTCAAAGCATTTCTTCATGCTTGTAGGGTCATTTTGAGTCATGCTATCCTTTGAAGTCTTCTTCTTCGTACGAAAGTCCTTGTCTCACACTTCCTTCAGAATGAAGTCATCGCACAAACTGTTCTAGTCTGGCAACTTCTCTCTAGCAACGATCCCTTTGATGAAGGGCTTCCATTCCTTGGTGAACCCTTTCAAAGTATTCCTCATCATCTTAGAATCTGTAACACTCTCACTGATGGCAGTAAGCTCATCTCGAACTTGAGACATGTTAGTTTTTGTAGCATCAGACATGCTCTAGCCACAAAATTTTGTGGAGAGGCTTGAATACACGAGATCTCCAAAATCCAGAAATTGTTTCTAGAAATTCCGCCCAGAAGTGTCTTAATTAGATTATTAACTAATTTTTAAATATTTCCTAAGTTTTTTTGTAAGCTGGGTGGTTCCGTTTTCTATTCACACAAAAGAAACATTACATAGTTAGGGTGGTCTCACCCCGCCCCGAAGGGAAACCGGGTTTTTCGACCACCGATAATTCTTTACAGCAGCCCAAAAATAGAATGTTTTAAACTGTTCTTTCCTTACTTTATACCCTTTGTCTATCCCCCTATTACTAGCTATATACTGCTTCCTATTTATAAAATCATCAAAGTTTTGCATGCCTAAAGTAAAGCAAAAAGAAACAGATCCTATATCCAAAACAGAACATGCCTTTGTTCATTGTTTTTCTGGATCAGCTTGCTGAGCTTTCTCCTTCTTCACCAGCACTCCGCTTGCCTCCAGCTATTGTTGTAGGTCCTCCAGTCTTTTATCTTGCATAAGCAGGGTAATGACGATGTTCTTTAATTCTTTTTTCAAGTTTGGGATGCTCTGGGCCATCTCAGCCATTTCCATGGCTACCTGTTCCAAGGCTTTTGCCATGAGCCTTTTCATGACCCAGTACAAGTGAAGAGACTGCTTGTAAAGGGTCATTCTGCCTCTGGTATGACCAGGGTCAAGCATGAGAGTAATCCAATCCTCCATCTCTTCTTCAGATTGGGCCTGGATGGCTTCTTCTTCCCAGTGTTCCATAATTCTCTTGATCTTGGGATTGGACTTCTCCCTATACTCCTTCTCAGCTATTCTGACTCTGTTGCCAATTGTTTGCCTTGTCCGCCGCATCTCATCGCCCACAGCATGCTCTGCCTCCTCCTCCGGGCTGGGGCTGCATTGACACCCCCTTCGACTTCTCCCTTTCGCCAGGTCTTTCCTCCGACGACCGCCTCTACCTCTGCGCCCCTTCCTTCCTCGGGAGCCTCCCCTGCCTCTACCTGCAGACTGAGCTGGGACGTCTCCTGATTCGTCGATTTCAGTCGCTGGGTGACAGTTCCACCGGCCTTTCCACGCAGCATTCTCCTGGTCATCCTCCGGCTCCTCTCTCTCCCCTTCTGATATCTCAAACACCTGAATTTTCGGCTACACTTCGTCCTCAACCTTTCGTTTTCCTTTCCTGTCTGCTTCGACCTTGTTCTGTTCTTCATGGCCACTGCTACGCATCCATCTTCTCGCACTCCCGCTTCCTTCCGCCTCCATCTTCCTTCGCCCACTGCAATAATCTCCACCCGCTTCCCTCCAGAAGCTGTTCGGGATGCAGCGTCGTCCTGAACTCCAGGCTTGGGGTAGAATACTCTCCTCTCGGCGCTGTTCTCGTCGCCACCCTTCGCTCTCAAAACTCCTCTGTAGGCCGATCTCATTTACTGTTTTATGCCGGTGGGTAAGCCCGAGGCCTGCGGCATTATGCACTGAAACCTTCGCCGTCCTTCCGTCCCTTCCAACTGTCAGCTGACCTTCTCCACTACTCTGCCGGCCGCTCCACTTGCCAGTGGCAATGATGCCGTGATCTTCGTCTGCTGCAGCCTGTTTCATGCGCCGCCGTTTCATGATGTCCCTCCTTGCCAGCTCATCTAGCTCGATCGGGCGGTCAGTTTCCTCTTGTATTATCCATTGCTGCTTCATCATGATCTTGGTTTAAAATTGAATTGAGGCCGTCCCAGTTGTGATCTCTCTCTAGGGATGGCCAACTTCTATCCAATTTGCTAGTTGCTTCCTTGCTTCCCCAATTTGCTAGGAAATCCGCCGCCTTATTTCCATTTCGTCGGACGTGATTGATGGTCTTGTAATCAATCTTGTTTAACAGTTCCTCAATGTCTTTGATGATAGCTGCAGTCCTCCAGCTTTTGGCTACTTTATCCCACCTCTGCCCATCCTTGAGTTTCCATAACATCTCAATCGTGATTTGCGAATCCCCTTCAATTTCCAGGTTCATGTACCTATTTCGAACACCTATCCTCAGGCCCTCGTGAACAACCCAAAGTTCAGCTTCATTGTTCGTCATCTCTCCTACCCATTCAGCAAAAACCCATCTGGTTTTTCCTTTTCCATCCCGAAAGACGCCTCCAAGACCTGCCGGGCCTGGATTACCTTTCGAAGCTCCATCAAAGTTCAATTTGATGGAGTGAATCTCGGGGTAACTAAATTGATTGGGACTTTGAACCTGGGGGTTGCTTTTCCTCTCTTTTCTTGGGTAGATCATACTGAATTCTAAGTTCAGCATTGAGGCTATTCTTCCTTCATTTTGATCCATCTTCCAATCCTCCTCATCCCAGCTGTCTGAAAGCACAGTTTCTTTAATTGCTTTAAATATTTCCTAAGTTTAGACTTAAGGAATATGGTTAATTAATTAGTGTTAATTGAGATAAGGTGCGAATCATCTAGAAACTCACATCAATCGACCCTGAAATGATCATAGCCATTGATTAAGTTTTCATCTTGGCCATTGGTGCTCCAAAAATGGATTATAAAAGAAAGTCGATGTGGTGATGGAGATCATCCAGTGCAGATAGTCAACTGCCTAGGCAGTTCGATTTTCTCAGTAACAACAGCTCAACGGAGAAGATAAAGCCAAAGGGTGAGTAGCAGGTAGAAGAGAAGAGCAATAGCATTTCGGGAGGAAGATTTCTAGTTCCGAGGGAGGCAAAGGAAGGAAGGCTGAAATCTTCAGAGAGCCAGCATACGCACTGCGCAGAGGGTGATGCAAGCATCTCAAGCAAAAGCTGGGGTAGCTATTTCAGAGGTAGAAAATCGCTGTGGGGTGAGAGAAAATTCTCACAATATTTTTGCTAGTATTTTCTTCAGATTAGATTGCTAGCTGGGCATCTAAATTATTGTACTCAGAATTATTGCTGAACGTTATTAATAAAACCCTCATCTGCTGCACCGGTTTTCCCATGTTGGGTTTTTCTGGGGACAATTGTCCAAAATAGCTGTGTCAAATTTATTGTGTGTGCTAGAATTTCTCAGTTTCTAGTATTTTATTTTTCGCATTATTTTTTATGGTGAAAGTTGTAGGAATAATTTTATTCATTATTTGCCGTAGCAAATAAACTTCATAACTAATTTTTGAGTTAGAAGAATAATTTCTAGTAGCTGCAATAGATAAAATTTTCACATGGTATCAGAGCTTAAATTATTAGCTGAGACGCTTAGAAGCAGAGAAAGGAATTTCATTGTTCAGAGGGAGCAACAGATCGAAATTCCCCAAAAAACTACGCAAAGCCCAGAACAAGCAGTTCGAGTTGCTAGGGCAGCAGTTCGAATATATTTATTTATTTTTTATTTTAATTTTTATTTATTTATTGATTTATTTATTTATTTATTTTCAGTTGAAAGGAGGCAAGAAAATCGAATTGCCCAGATTAGTTATTCCAATAGTAAGAAGGAGCAATTGCAGCTCAGATTTTCTTTGAGTAGAATCCTGGTTGGACATAGAAAGTTTTTGCTATAGGCTGTAGAGCAGAATCTGCATTGGGAGAAAAATAGGAATAGCACATTAAATTTGTTCAAGTATAGCCATGGACAGAAGTAACATTCAAGAGACTTCACATTTGTCTTCTAGATTGGAAGACGAATTTGCTTGCTTAACAGGATCAACTTCAAAAGGAGTCTGGTATATTGTTAAATTGGCAAGTAGGGCCAAAATCCATGTGGGTCAGCTTATTATGGAAACTGATATTTTTATTGGATCCCTCTGGTCGAGAGGTGTAGGATTGATCCAAAGATCATCTGATTTTGATAAGTATTTATGAAGATATGAATTTATTTTGATTATGGATTTATTATCTAGCTGACCAGCAACTTATGTAGGCTCAAGTAGCCCAAACGTCATGTCTATTGAACCTATACGTTTTCGTATAAATAGAAGAGGATTTGAAGTCATTTAGACACTCTTCATGTGATCTCTTCTCCATGTCTGGGTTTTTGGAGAAGGAGAAAATGCTAAGAGTATTTGCTATGATGCCCTAGCCACAACCACATTATGATCTAGATCTAAACACTGCTATGGAAGAAACCCTAGAAGCTGTCACTCAATACGCAGCAACATGAAGGCTCAAGATCTCATAATGCAGTCCAAGAAGAAACCTACGTTGCCTTATAGATCTGGTAGCGTAGAACAACAGGTAGCGTGTAATCTGGGCAGCCATGGCAATGTTGAAGCAGCAGTCAACGTGATGAAAATGCCGCAGATGACGTAGGCTTGTTCATGGTGAGATATGTATGCAAACACTGTTCATATATTAAACGTTGTTCGTATATCAAATGCTGTTATATAAATGCTGTTCATTTCATAAGAATGTGGAACCACGTTATATGAAACCTCGTATATATATATACGCAATATGGAACCACGCTATACCCAGTCCATATAGCGCACAACACTACTACGCAGTCTCAATATTCACGCTAGTTTCATATAGTACGAGAGATAACTATACGCAGTCTCAATGTTTACACTGGTTTCATACAGTCATGAGAGATAGTTGTACGTAGTCAATGTTCACGCTGTTTGTAGTCAATGCTCACGATGTACATGTTGACACTTATACCCAGCCCTAGCTTATATATTGTAGTGGAGCCTAACCGCAGTAATATATATGCCATCAAGCCACAGTAAGAAAGGAATAAATGAAGTCTCTGCATCAATGGAGACACATACGCAGGACATAAAGATCCGCAGGCAAATGAAGACAATGGCATCTTCACGCTGTCATGGGAGACATATCAACGTAGTCATAGAAGGAAGCCGCAGTCATGAGAGACCTGTAACTGCCAATCTCAGTGTGAAGATGACATCATTACGTAACCCTAAACTACAGCCACATGATGCCCTTAACACTGTAAAGGGGAAGACTTATACGCAGGGCATTGAGATACATATTCACAGCCATGGAATTTATATATAGGCCATAGAAATTATATACAAGACATGGAATCATTTATATGTAGGCCATAGCAACATTTATATATAGGCCATGGAAATTATATATAGGACATGGAATCATTTATATGCAGGCCATGGCAACATTTATATGCAGGTCATGGATACATATATACACTGTCATGTAGACACCTTATGCACTGTCATGGAGATACGCTGTCTTAGGTGTACTTGTGAAGGCAAGAGTTTTGAAGGGACACTCCTTGTCTCGGCCTACTCTCTAGATACACATCTGTAAGGACAACAACATGATGATGATGCATATTAGTATGGGCAACATGATGATTATCATGTTTAGGGCAGCATGGTGCAGTATGCAGTGGTGCAACTAGAGGACTAGATGCAGCACGATGATAGGTATTAGTTGAAGCAGAATGTCTTCAACTGATCTCATCGTTATAGGAGATGATCTATGCTTAGATCTAGACAAGTCAAAGTGTTGACTTCTGTTGTAAATGTACTATCTCTCTCTCTCTTTCTCTGCTGAAATTTGAAGATAAAAGAAGATTTGATCAAAGGGTTTCCCCACACATTGTGGGGTTTGTCCCTGGCTGGTGCCACATCTTGTGTCCTCTTGTCTTGGCTTGTCTTCTACGATTTATATTTATGTTTTATTTGTAGTTTACTTTATGCTGATGTGATTGTTAATATGGAAAAGAAATTAAATAAATTGCTCTAGCATAGAACATACCAAAAGTTAAAATGGTATCAAAGCTGAGGTGAAGACAATGCTCAAGCAAGAGTGAAAGAGAAATCACCAAAGATAGTTGGGACAAGACGGAAGGATCAATGGGCTCCTCATAATTCACATAGGGTGAAGTCAAAGTAGAGCATATTATCAGAATGGGCAGCGGAACTTTTGATGGCCTACCTAAAGATCACTTCATTGGGAAGTTTGGATCTAAGGGTGGAAGGGAAGGCAAATGTCTTGATTATGAGTTCGGCCTTTATGCGAAGAAGTGTCCGAATGACAGAGATGCAGGTCATCAAAGACACGACCGACTCTTCAAGGAAGCAAGGAATTCCGGTGCTTCAAGGCACTTCATCGGATAGAAGGGTGCACTCTCTAATTTGGTAGAGATGGAAACAATCGTGGGATTACACTTGGAGCCGATGCCACCTATCCCGAAAAGGGAATGGAAGTCAAAGGTTTTATGGTAGGCATTCGTCAATGGAAAGGTACGTGTTTGAAAATTGAATTTTCGAAGATGTTTTTGAGTTCAAGGTTGTATCAAGTTGCAGGAAGTCCACTGGGGACCATGTCCATTGACACAACACCGGAGGTCCGTGAGTCAGATGGTGACAGAGATGCCTGAATTCAAAAGGAGCATGAAGGTACATGTTTTGAGATGTACCGAAGGAAAATCTTACAAGGTGACCATTTCCCCTCATGTAGCAGGTCCACATGTTTGGAACAACCTGTGGAGTTTGAAATTCATGAACAAAAATCTCATGTATACAGGTGGAAGAAAGCCCTCTATGGCTTGAAGCAAGACACCCCGAGCATAGTATGAGAGGATCAACAACTGTCTGATGAAGCTAAGATTCACTAGGAGTGAAATCTATCCAAACCATCGGAAGGTTGTGGATGACAGACCTCTCATACCGACACCTATGTCTGATAGGTGTAGACCCTCTCATTTGTAGAAGATAGAGGGAGTTGGATTCCGAATATGGAAAGATAAACTGCTAGCCTGTGACTACCTCAAGGATCTTAACTTTCAGAGGTTATATGGTAGTGATGTCGGACTTGATTTAGGAAATGCCTCTGAGTTTCTAAAACTCATTCGCATTGACGTTCTTGGTGAACTTCCGTCTGGACATATGTTTTGCAGTTAGCACAGGGAGCTCATACTTGGTTGAGCCTCACTAGATTGATGCCAAGAATCTTCTGAGATGTCTTCAGGACACCATCTCTCATGAATTGAGATACACTGCCAGAAATATGAAACTGCATGATTATTCAAATGTTGATTGGTCAGGTAGTGTGGAGGATCACTAGAGCACTTCTTAGTGCTGGTTCTCTTTCGATTTTACTCCAATATCATGGATGAGCAAGAAGCAGAAATCGGTTGTTATAAGTACCGTCGAGACCGGATACATAACTACGAGTATGACCTCGTATGAAGTTGCCTGGCTGTGGAATCTCTTCAATGAGTACACATGATGAATACCACTGTGATTCTCTGTGACAACCAAAGGTGGGATTCGATTATTAAGGAATCCCGTATTCGACAATTGCTCCAGCTGATAGACATCAGATACTACCTTATCTAGCATATGGTAAGTCGATGAGCAAGGAGGCTCCATCGCACTGAGATTATGTACAGGTTGCTAAAGCCCCGAGGGAAAGATCAAATTTATGATTTTCCTAAACGACTTGTAGTCGTCAAGAAACCCTTGTACAAGGGTCTTGCATGTTGCATATATTGAGCTCTGGGAGCTCTGAGGGCTTGCGGTTCTTACTGGAGCAACATACGACCACAGGGTGACTCGCCCTCCCCTGTTGGTGCACACTGAAACAAGATGATTCGCTCTCTTGTGGAACAAGATGATTCGCTCTCCTGTGTAGTAGGATTGATGTGTTCCCCTGTGAGGCCTGGATTGATGTGTTCTCCATGGCGATTGTAGTAGGATTGATGTGTTCTCCTGTGAGGCCTGGATTGATGTGTTCTCCATGTCGGCCTGGATTGATTAGTTCTCTTGTCGAGGCATCCTACCCATGCAGTTTGGGACTCATGGGAAGTACCTCTCATCTGATCAATGAGCAGGGAAATGAAGTTAGGGACCATAGTAGTACCGATAGATGCATCATTGTATCTACCGTACTCCCTACGATAGGATGACCTCCATTGATCTGGGATCAATGATACTGGTCTGGGACCAGTGGTAGGAGTTGTACCATACTATGACGCTAACTTCAGGTCGGTTGAGACTGGTCTGGGACCAGTGGTACATACTCCAAGACTGACTTCGTGTCAGTGCAGTACTAGTCTGGGACCAGTGAGAGTGGTACATACTATGACGCTGACTTCGGGTCGATTGAGACTGGTCTGGGACTAGTGGTACACTCTCTGAGACTGCGATACTGGTCTGGGACCAGTGGTAGGAGTGGTACTTACTATGAAGCTGACTTTGGGTCGGCTGAGACTGGTCTGGGACCAGTGGTACGCACTCTG
>APFE030670150.1:0-10980 GCA_000404065.3 Pinus taeda | reverse complement strand
AGTTTCAACTAACTCCCTCCTCTCAAATAAATTGGGTTTGGAGTTTCAACTAACAAAGGGATTCTCAAGTTTCAACTAACTCCCTCCTCTCTCGAGTTTCAACTAACTCCCTCCTCTCAGTAAATCAAGTCTCTCCAGTTTCAACTAAAACTCCCTCCTCTCAGTAAATCGGGTCTCTCGAGTTTCAACTAACAAAAACTCCCTCCTCTCTCCAGTTTCAAGTTTCAACTAACAAAAACTCCCTCCTCTCTCCAGTTTCAACTAACTCCCTCCTCTCAGTAAATCAAGTCTCTCGAGTTTCAACTAAAACTCCCTCCTCTCAGTAAATCGGGTCTCTCGAGTTTCAACTCTCAGTAAATCAGGTCTCTCTAGAGTTTCAACTGAAACTCTCTCCTCTCAGTAAATCAGGTCTCTCGAGTTTCAACTAACAAAGTGGTCACAAGGGATGAACGTGGGTCTCACGAGTTTCAACAATTTCACATATCTCGAATTACCAATTGAGCTAGTAAATCAGGTCTCTCGAGTTTCAACTAACAAAATGGTCACAAGGGATGAACGTGGGTCTCACGAGTTTCAACAATTTCACATATCTCGAATTACCAATTGAGCTAGAAGTCTACGACCTTTCACATATTGAAAATTACCAATTAAAATACACCGCAACCATATAAAAATACATTTAACTTAAATATTACAGTCTAATTATTGGGAAGAATAATTTTTTTTTTTTAATTTGATAATATGATTTTAAGTGAAATTGTATTTTGTTTTATTTTTTGAAATATATAAATAAATTAGACACCTTGAATATTTAAACCTTCCGGATTAAACAAATTCCTAAAAATATTAAAAATAATTGATCGATTAAAATTTACTCAACCATCTAAATTTATAATTCTCAAACATTAAAGAATTAAAAAAACCAAAATTTACTCAACCATCTAAAATTATAATTCTCGAACATTAAAGAACTAAAAAAACCCACCGAAAAATGAAAAAGGAAAAGGGAAAAATGGCCTCGTTTGACTACCTGAGGAAACCATGGAAAATATTAGGACATTTTGACCCGTTTCCGTTAATGGAAGTGCTTCGCTGTTGTTTCACGACTTATTATTTATATCGATCTCTCTCCCTTTCCTTCGATCCTTGTACTTCCTCATCGTATGTTGTGTTCGATCTGGCCTTCGCATCGACCACGCGGTTGGGTTTAGCCAGTCCCGTTAGGAAGACTCTAATTCTGGTACGTTACCCTTTTGGTTCTCTGATTTCAAAGACTCAGAGTTTGCGCATCTCTTTATGGATCCTTTTGCTGTTTTTCCATGGGAATTAGGTCGACAGTGTCTTACCATTCTCACGGAAATGTTAAAGTCGTTTGCAAAACCTGGGAGGCCGTTATGGAGCACCCCCAGTTCTATGAAGACAGAAAAAAGCTTGGGACTTCCGAGCAGTTTATATGTTTGCTGGAACTCCAGGAATATTTGGATGATACTCATCCTAATCTACAAATGGTGGTTTCTGTGTTTGACCCTCTGCGAGGCACACGGGAAGCACTTCCTCCCCTTCCCCACTTCCCCGGTAGTCACAATGGGATTCCACTCTTTCCTGACTGCGTCTGTGTGAATCAAAAGCTGGTTTTGTTCGGCGGGTGGGATCCGTCGAACCCCGACCAAGTGGAGGGACTCAAAACTGTTTTCATCTTTGATTTCTCATCAAGTGGACCCGCGGGGCGGACATGCCGGTGAGGCGATTCTCCGGTGCTTTCTCGGTGTCATCGCAAGGACTCATTTACGTTGCCGGCGGACAGGATGGCAATTATAATCTCCTCTCATCAGCGGCTGTTTACGATGTGTTTGAAGACAAATGGAAGCTTCTTCCCGACATGAGCCAAGGACGGGATGAATGCTATGGCGCATTCCTTCACGGCAAATTCTTCGTTATTAGCAGTGACAGTGATGACGAGGGTGATCTAATCGGGTGGAGTGCGGAAGTTTATGATCCAGAGAAAGGGGCATGGTCAACGCTGGAGAATATGTCGGATATCGAAGGGAAAAGCCCACGGGAGTGTCTGGTTGTTTCTTCTTCCGGGCGGTTGTATTCGTTTGAGAAGCACCAGGGAGTGGCGGAATACGATTCCGATGAAAACGTTTGGAGGGTGCTGGGTTCTCTTCCTAAAACCCTTGACAGGGTTTCGTGTTGTATAGGCTGGCGTGACAAGATTTTTGTTTACGGTTATCGTGAGAGAAATGTTAAAGTTTGCTATATGTATGAGCCCCCACCTATCAGAAGTGCAACAGAAAAGCAAGCGGCAACGATTGGAATGTGGACTACGATTGAGAGATCAGAAAACTCTTATCTGCTCAATGGACAGAGTGTTGACCGTGCCGTTACTTTTGAGATTTGAAGCTAACAGTTATAACCATATTGTAGGTTGAATACAGCTAAATTAATCGATGCGTAGGAAGAAATTTCACATTCTGTTATCGTTGAATGGACATTGGTCATAGATTTTAGAAAACGATGGTGTTTTTTTGGATGAGTTTAGACGTGTTTAATTGAATAAAGTTGGTTAATTGTTAACTAGCAATTGTACTACATGTTGTAATGAGAACATTATAAGAAGGAGCTTAGCAAAGAGTAGCATAAAATATTGAAGTCAAAATTTTATGCAATTTTATTTATTTATCAATGTGTTTGTGAGAACGATTTTGAAATTTAAATTTTGAAAAATTGAGTTATATTATGGATTATGATTGCAAGATGGGTTCATTACTAAAATTACCTTGTGTAGAAATAGACTTTTTTGTTGAATGTTTCATCATTTCAATATACATGATTTATTTTAAATTTGAATGGATAATTTCAATATTGATTTTGTGGCAAGTTTAATGATTGAATAATGAAATTGCTATTGAGTGCAATAATGAGTTTTAATGAGTGAATAATGAAATTGCTAGTGTTTGCAAGGAGCAAATCATAAGCTTGCCTCACCTTTAGAAGTCAATATGAGCTACACAAGTATGTACAATAATAACAACACCATTTGAATCATCCAAAATATAATTCTATGGATAAGGTGCTCTCTATTGTACAAGTGGAATTCAACACATTATTAGATACAACGTAAGATGATTTCCAAGTTAGCTAACCTGAATTCCTCTTCCACATTTTGTTTTCTTTTTGCTAACAATGGGAAGACATAAATATCTAAAAGCATATGAGAAGCTTCTTCATTGGACATGACCAATTCTACCCATCCTAAGAACAATAATCAAGAATAAGACATGCACGATGTTGTTGATTTTCTAGTGATAATTGACTTTCATTCACTTCATATACAAATGAGACACATAAACATAAAATAGGGTATTTGGCACTATAAGTGACAATTTATAATTGCAATTAAATAGTTTTTTTAAGTTCTCTCTCCCCAATGTTTCCATGTCAACAACTTCTTCACTATTTGTAAGAATCCACGAGTCTGTTGAGTTGGTACCAAAAGTGGCTTAGGTTGTGGCCTCTAAGAGTGAAATCTTTGTGGAGCATACATCAGGAGCCTGGGTAAACAACTAACCTCCTATAGTAAGCATGCAAATCCTGGGTGCTTGTCCCTCGCATCAAAAACTCTGGTAAAAGAGGCTTCTAAGATTCACAAGTGTTCAAGCTCCAACATAGATTCAACAATACTCTGTATCCTAAGGTTGCACGTAAATATAGGAATGGTGATGTTTCTCATTTGATTTAGATTACCAATGATAGATAAATCATACTACCTTTGCCTTCCAACATACCTTATCTTTTTCCCCAAGGAAAAACCGTAACTTTTATTATGTTAAATATTGAAAATCACATTCTATAGATGTTGCAAATAGACCATATGTCAAAACTGGTGGCCTAGCCACAATTGTAGAGAGTCTACATAATCCATAAAAATTACTGTGATACTGATATACAAAATAAAAATATACATATATAGGTCTACAAATCGACACAAAAATGCAAAAATAGCTACTTTGAGATATCCAACGAAGACTTGTGTATCATCAAGGCATAGGTGTTCCATGCAGATGCTGCTCCATGAAAGGCATATGATAATACTTGTAAAAATTATGTCCATGTTGTTCATGTATCAACCAACTAGTAGGAGTTTGCTACGCAACTTCCTTAGAAAGGAAGTTAGAAAGTTGGTTCCTCTCCCTATAGATGGGTTGACAAGAAACATAGTCAAAATGTGATTTAATAGCATAGATTTATTCCAATAAATTTATGAGTGTGTGCATGTGCCATTCAGCCTGAAGATTGAAGCAATTGATAATAGGTTTGGAATAGCCAAAAATTTGAAGTTGCTGGCATCCCTTCTCAAAAACAAAAATAAGGAGGAGCCTAAGGCTATTGAGTTTAGAAAAAATGTTAGCGCCTCTCCCTAAACCCATACTCATTCTGTGATAATCATCATCATTGAGATATAAGATGGCCCCACTGTCACAACCTTGTTGAGTTGAACCATCAAAATAAGCCCATTGTATAGATTTATCGATGGTTTCAATAATAATATTCCTACTTTGTTTCTTGGTGACATCATCCAGGTTCAAATTATACAGAGCCCTAATATGGGATATTGTTAATTCCCATTCGGGTGCCTTGTCCTCGAAAATGAGTTTATTTGGAGAAATCCATATACTCCAACCTACTAGTAGGGGAATCTTTGTATGGTGGACTTGATTCCACAAGGATTCCCAAGCATTGCAAACAAAGTCTCCCGCCCATCTATATGGAATTTCCATCAATTGATATATATTATTCCATAAATGATTCCCAAGCTCGCATTGCAAAAATAAATGATCAATACTTTTTTAACATCTACAGAGAATGCACCAAGTGGGACCTTGGAAGGAGTAATGTTGAGAGATATCACTTGTAGGGGATTTGTTGCGAAGTAGACACCACATAAACAACTTGACTTTGGGAGGGATCTTTAACTTCCATAGCGGAAACCACCACCAAACAGGATTTTGGGGTTCATGACCTGAGTATATAAAGAGATATCCTAGTTTTGGAGAGTAATTACCTTGATGAGATATGGCCTAGATTAATTCATCCTCCCTATCCCGAATTTGAATATAGGCTTCCGAGAGTGCATTGGTATAAGTAGGCCATTCATGATGCCATCTATCCAGGATGCCTAAGTTCAATGTAGATTTCCAAGCTTAAACAAGAACAGTAGAATTTTCAGAATCTATGATCTGGTTTAGTGTCCTTATCCCATATGTATCTAGATGGTGAATGAGATTACGTGGAAGAATATGAGCATTTTATCTACTATACCAAGCATCATTCCGATGCGAACCTTGGTGCCCGCTCAACCTTTCCAAGCCAATATGGAACAAATATATTCCAGAGAATTCAAAACAGCTTGCCGAATTGTTGCTATAGCAGATATATTCCAGTTGGGGCTCCTGATCCAATCATCAATACACTAAGGGTGAATGTGATTTTTTGTGACTACTTCCATCCAAATATTTTTTGTGGAGAGTAACTTCCATCCCATTTTAGCTGCAAGGGCCTTGGAAAAGCAAGCCTAATTCTTAATTTCCCAGCCTCTCCATTTCTTTGCTAATGAAATTTGTTCCCATTTTATACATGCAAATGGTCTACATTAATTCGCACCTCTCCATAGTGGCTTGTAGCCTAAGTGTTGAATTCTGGATATATTTCTTTTTGGGATCCAAGTAAATGACATCCAATAGACAAGAATTGCCTCTAATATTGATTTGATAAGAACAGGGTTCCCCCTCGAGATAACCATTGATGATGCCAAATATTTATTCTTTTTCCAACCTTGGCTACTAGCCACGTCCAATTGGAAATTCTGTAGTTGTTGGGCTTGAGGCGGAATCCCAAATAGTTAAGTTTGTCTTCAAAAGTGAGTATAGTGTGTGGAAACCTTTGAGGAGCATAGTCGATTTTGAGTTGAGAACATCCAAAAGTGGTCAATATAAAGTTCTCTTGATTGTTGACCATCCGAATGGCTTTGAAAAATAATTAAGTGTGGTATTGAACACATAAGAGTCATTGGTATTTCCATCCAAAAAGATGAGGATATCATCCAAAAATAAGAGATGTGACAAAATGATGTTGTCTACTGTTCTGACACCTTTAAGTCTGCCCTCATTCTTATCTTTGGTGATTAATCTATTCAGACCATCCATTACTAATAAAAAGAGTAATGTGATAATGGGAAACCCTTCCTGAGTCCATGTTCTGCATGAAAGAAATTGGAAGTGGACCCATTGACGAGGATGTTGTATGATATAGTAGATATTGAACACATTATCCGATTGATAAAAGCATGAGGGAAACCCAAATGAGTAAGTAACATCCTCAAATATAACCAACTAGTTTTGTCGAAAGCCTTCGATAAATCAATTTTGAATATCATGGCCTTCAATTCTTTTTGTTTTCATAGAATGCAATCCTTCCTAAGAAATACCTATAGCTTCGTGGATTTGGTGATTTTCTGAAAAGGCAAATTGTTCTTGTGATATATGTTGTGAAAGGATAGGCTTGATGTGGTTTACAATGATGTTTGCCATAATCTTGTAGATACAATTACAAAGGGAGATGGGTTATAAGTCATTGAAGGATTCGGGGTTGTCAGGTTTTGGGATAAAGGAATACAAGTTGTATTAAGAGCATCATACATTCCATGATTAACCTGACATTCCTTAATGACCTTGGGAAGATCATGTCCAATCAGATCAAATAAAGCTAAGCAAAATTCCACAAGCCAACCATCCAAGCCAAGACTCTTATCTTTCTTAAACCATTTAAGCACAACTTTTAATTTTCCCCTAGTCACCAACCCATCTAATTCCTCAGCTACCTACTCGTCTAAAAAAGAGGGAAAAAGTCCTGAAATATTTATAATTTCTACTAGTGTGGCCTCCTGAGGTTCTTTAAATAATTACCTGAAATTTGATATGCCCAAATTTGCAAGACCTATGAAAGATTGAATAACTGAACCTTGTTCATCTTCCAGTGCCAAAATTGTGTTGATTGCTTTTCGGACGTTAGCGAACTACTGAATGAATTTGGTATTCTCATTTCTAGATTGTAACCATATGGATTTGCTGTTAAGCCTCCAATTTTCTCCCCTATCCTTCAAAATCCCGATCCTCTTAGATTCCGGATGAATAATATGAGATTTTTCTTCCATCGTTCAATATCCACCACTAACTGGATCTTCTAACCTGCGAAGTTCATCCTCAATGTTTCTGAGAGCTTCTTCTTCCCTCTTTTTCTTGGCCTTTGCCGAGTTTATTGTCCTTTTATTTAGTAGGTTCATGTTTCTGGAAAGAGGTTCATACACCAATTGGCCTTCATTCAATGGGTTTGCCTGCCAAGTTTATTTTACAATTTGATGGCATTCTTCATCTCTTAACCAAGTAGAGTTGAATTTAAATGGGTCCTTATGCTTTGGAGATAATGTCGAAATTTCTATGTAGATTGGCGAGTGATCCGAGATGCCTCCCGACCCTAGAGACCCCATACCCAAATAAAACAAACCCTTCTTAGCGACCTATCTTTCGGGCCGCTCCAGATTTCGTCTACATGACTTCGCCGCTCCAACGTTTCATGACTTGCTGTGCAGAAGTCGAGAAGCCTTTCTCTGCCACATTAAGGGCCACGTTCTGGCCCATCAATGTTAGACCCCCAGTGCGATTCTCAACAGTGGCCTCGCATTCAATTCAAAAATCATAAAACCTCCTTCACTGAGAACAAGAAGCTCTGACAACCGATGTTTCAGCGCGGTGGAAGGAAGTGGTAGTGCAAATAAAGGAATATGTTTACAGTTCAAGCGGAGTAGAAGGAAGCGGCATTGCAAATAAAGGAATATGTTTACAGTTCGGGGGGAGTGGAAGGAAGCGACAACGCAAATAAAATAATGGAGTAGTCTATATTGCGACTTTTTGGAATCGACGCGACATGTTTATGGATGATGTTACATACATGGCATGGATGTATCTCGATGACTTTCAGTGACCTCAATAAACTAACAATTTCATTTTCCGACCATTATACAAATCTCCAGATTTGCAATCAATTCTTCCCTAATCTCCGCAGGATAATTTGAATTTTAAATTTGTTGCCTCCGCGCTTCGAGTTGAATCGATTGCAAGTATAAGCTCCAAACGCATAAATTATTATTCATTTGAATTTTGAAAACTCGCCCTGCCTAAACACTGAAATTTGGATTTCAAATTTGGGGATGGCTAAATCAGTTTCATTCCTTCAAAGCATAAGGAGCCGCGTTCCCTTATCAAGATGTGATCAAGCGGAGATTGAAGAATATAGCTCCCATCCCACAGGAAGAAGTCACATCCTAGCTCTTCTTGTATAGGTCCCCTAAGCTGATTTCCGTGGAGCCAAAGCTGGGCCAAGCTAGAGCAATTTCCTAGCTCCGTAGGAATCTATCAGCTCAAATTATTGTGTTGCGTTGTGACTATAATTTGGTTAATAAATTTTGATAGACATTGATGCATAGTTTACATAGCCAAAAATAAAAATCATAAAAATTAATTAAACTAGAATTTTATTTCAAATTATTATTATTATTAATTATAAAAAAATACTATATGAATTAAACATATATATACATTTAAAAACATGAAACAAGAAAATATAATAAAAACAACCGTAAGTAATTAGAAGTGAACAATGTTATAAATTAAAATGAAATGAAAATTGATTTCTCATATTCAAATCTTAAATTATAATAATATTTTTTTTAATTAAATTGAAAAAAAATTATATCTACTTTTGAAAGAAATTATAACTCTTTGTTGATGAATATTTTGTGGAAATTAAATCCTAACATTTACTAATAATCATTAATCATTAATTTAAAATTCTAGAACCTCTAAGATTAATAAGATTAATAATTATATTCTTATCAAAAATAAATTAAAATGACAACAACACCACGGTGTTAAATTTAATGATCTATTATAAAGTTTGCATCTTAAAATGAATATAATAAGGTTTTATTGAATAGTTTATCTATATAAATCATTTTTTTATCTTCATTTTCAATTTTTTATCTATTTTAATTAATTTATGTAATTAGATTTTTTTTCTTTCTTTTTTAAACTATAGTTAGGAAGTTTGTATTAGCACAAATCTTCATCCAAGGCACAAAAAAGTACTACAATTCTATTAAAATTACCCATTGAATTTGTGTATCTAGAAGAAATAAAATTCCATATATTATATAGTTGTAGCAAGAAGATTAAGGGTTGCATATGCGAAGTGCGCAATTTAGGAAGGCTAGATGAGGTTAGGTTGCTAGGAATCCTTGGAATTTGGCTAAGTGTGGGATCAATGGAACCGACGTGAACATTGATAGAACTTGACTATGACCACACAGTTGGGCACTTAGTGATACAACATAGATCATCTAGAACATATGAAAACATATTTTTCTTAATGTAAAAGCCTTTGTGGCAACTTACGGTAAGTGCGAGTCCGACAATAATTTTTGTGAGGATAATGACAACACTTGTGTAATAGTGCGTGAAAATTTGGAAATGAGTGTTAAACATGTCTATATGATGAGAAAAACTCATTTTCACAAAGGTTTCCCCTTGAAGTAAATCAGAACTCCCCTTTGCATGATATGCGATAATTCCCATGCCCGAAGATGACACTTACTATATAAAGATAAAAGTGTGAATGACTGCTTGAGATCCAAGAAGGGACCTTGAAATCATCAATTAACCAATAAGTGACTAAGGAATGACCGATCACACGATCCACATTAGGCTCCAAAATTTGAATGTAAGCCAAAATTTTGGAGTGTGTTGCAGTCGCTACAACACTTGGAGACACACTAGTAGAATCCAGCTTCTCTATTTTGGTTAATTCCTTCTGTGTAGTGCCTTGGTTCTTTAGGGAGTATTGATTCATCGTGCGGATTACCTTGGCCTTCCCACTTACCCCACAAACAAACATGGTCCCCTCTATACCTTCTTAGTTGAACACAACCTAAGATTCGACATAATCACAATGTTTCGAGTTAGGAAGGGTAGTGTAGCTTATGAGCTTAACATTTTCAAAGTATAATTTTCATCTCTAGTGTTGCTCCGTTGCCAGCAACCCTGAATAGTACACTAGTGAAATCATACAAGAACACAAACATTGCTCCACTATCAACGAGCGTACAAACTGCCCTAGTGGAGTTGTTTGCTTCACCTCTCTACGCAGGAAGCCTTTCTCTTCTTTCACCTTTATTAATTTATTCAGAGATAATTGTGCATTGGCACTTATTTATTTTGGGGTGAAAGAGGGATCCCAACCTATTGAGAGGAGAAGGGGTTATTCCTTCAGAGAAGCATATATAGACCTCTGATTTAAGTTTCCTCATTTATATTTTCCCCTTCACCGTTTCTACTAGTTGGATAAGCCTGATAAAACTAAAGCCGAAAAAGCCAAGTATAGAAATGAGGTTTCCAAACTAGAATTGGGTTCATGGTTGGACCAAAACTCTCCTTACAGATTGATCATATTTTCTGTCGGAACTTCATTTGTGTTAGGGTCCCACCCTAACCCCCTTATGTATGTAGTGGGATCGAGTCATAGTAAAGAGTCAATAAAGCCCATATTAGTAATTGTAAGTGGTTAACCCGCAACTAATGACGGGACCACAATTAGTTGCAAATGGGCCATGGTATTAGATAGATGGTATTAATAAAACCCATGGTATTGATCCATGGTATTGCATGTATGAGTCATATATAAAGGATAGAAACTCTCTGCGAGGAGCATAATGTCTTATTTTGTCATCGAGCTCTGCCCTATTGGAGGTTGCCCCCTCGAAGAGGCAAGTGAACATTGCTTTCTGAATAATAAAATACTTGCTCTTTTTACTCACTATTCTATGTTCTGGGTATATATGTTTTGGTACTTTTGTATCATCTTGCAGGT
>APFE030670142.1:0-12360 GCA_000404065.3 Pinus taeda | reverse complement strand
ATATGACTACTGGCAGGATCAACCAGGTAGCACCCTCCCACTTCAAAGGGCATTCCGAGCGCTCTCTTACCAAGAGCCAACCTGAACACCCATCGAGTCAAAAGAGATGTCAAAATATCATGTAAAACTTTTATGCCTTGCACCTCTTGCATCCAAAGAAGGAAGCACACGCAACATGCCCGGGACATAGCGAACAAATGGGTAGACCTGTCGAGCCACAATGAACCAAGGCCACTTTGGAGTTTGCAACCGTGCCCCCGACCGATAAGAAAATGAGGGATCACTCACCCACTCCCCTAGAAATGAATGACTCCAAAATCCTCCGCGCCGCGCAGCGCGGCCACCTAGAAGCCCACCCGGACAGCAGCAACGGTGGACCTCGATCGCATGATCGCCTGCAGCAGCCTCAATGCAAAGGAAACGGAAGGAAATAAAAAAAACAAGACCAACCGAGCCCACAACCTCTCTTATAAATGCCCCCTGACCCTCTAGGCCACGCACCGAGGCCACCTAGGAGTCCACCCGGACAGCAGCAATGGTGGACCTCGATCACTCGACCGCCTACGGAAACCACGATGCAAAGGCAAAGGAAGGAAATAAATGCAAATCTGGAGGCTCGCTACACAATACAAGAACATATCAAAATAAGAGGAGGGATCGGGCAGCTCCGCACCCCACGCAACCCACGTAAAGGCAACCTAGGCGATTTCCAACAGCTTTACCAACCGGACGATGAATAACTTTCCCCTACGGCGACCTCCATGCAGAGGAGGGAGGTTGAAGCGTTCCACCTCAAAATCCTCCTTCCAGGTAGCCCCCACCATCGACGTAGCAAGCCTCCTCCCCATTAGACCACAAGCGCATACACAACCAGAACAACAAATGCCCCCCAACCCTCCCCTCCCAGCACAGAGGCCACCTAGGAGTCCACTCGGATAGCAGCAACGGTGGACCTCGATCACATGATCGCCTGCAACAGCCTTAATGCGAAGGAAACGGAAGGAAATAAAAAAACAAGGCCAACTGAGCCCACAACCTATCTTAGAAATGCCCCCTGACCCTCCATGCCACGCACCGAGGCCACCTAGGAGTCCACCTGGACAGCAGCAACGATGGACCTCGATCACTCAACCACCTGCGGAAACCACGATGCGAAGGCAAAGGAAGGAAGTAAATGCAAATCTGGAGGCTCGCTACACAATACAAGAACATATCCAAACAAGAGGAGGGATCGGGTAGCTCCGCACCCCACGCAACCTACGCAAAGGCAACCTAGGGGATTTCCAACAGCTTTACCGATTGGACGATGAATAAATTTCCCCGACGGTCACGCCGCGCACTGAGGCCACCTAGGAGTCCACCCAGACAGCAGCAACGATGGACCTCGATCACTTGACCGCCTGCGGCAACCACGATGCGAAGGCAAAGGAAGGAAATAAATGCAAATCAAGAGGCTCGCTACACAATACAAGAACATATCCGAACAAGAGGAGGGATCGGGCATCCCTGCACCCCACGCACCCTACGTAGAGGCAACCTAGGGCGTTTCCCACAGCTTTACCAACTGGACGATGAATAATTTTCCCCTACGGCCACCTCCACGCAAAGGAGGAAGGTCGAAGCGTTGCACCTCGAAATCCTTCTTCGAGATAGCCCCCACCATCGACGTAGCAAGCCTCCTCCCCATTGGACCACGAGCACATACGCAATCTAAACAACACATGCCCCCAACCCTCGCCTCCCCTCCCCGCATGGAGGCCACCTAGGAGTCCACCCGGACAGCAGCAACGATGGACCTCGATCGCATGATCGCCTACGGCAGTCTCAATGCAAAGGAAACGAAAGGAAACAAAACAAGACCGACCGAGCTCACAACCTCTCTTAGAAATGCCCCCTCACCCTCCCCGCCGCGCACCGAGGCACCCTAGGAGTCCACCCGGACGCAGCAACGGTGGACCTCGATCAATTGACTGCCTGCGGCAACCACGATGCGAAGGCAAAGGAAGGAAATAAATGCAAATCAAGAGGCTCGCTACACAATAAAGAACATATCCAAACAGGAGGACGAATCGGGCATCTCCGCACCCCACGCACCCTACGTATAGGCAACCTAGGAGATTTCCCCCAGCTTTACTGACAGGACGATGAATAATTTTCCCCTACGGCCACCTCCACGCAAAGGAGGGAAGTCGAAGCATTCCACCTCGAAATCCTTCTTCTAGATAGGCCTCACCATCGACGTAGCAAGCCTCCTCCCCATTGGACCATGAGCGCATACACAATTGAAACAACAAAATGCCCATAAACGTTGTGACTTAACATTTCCAACCACAAAACCCTGCCATGCACGCAAGATGAAAGGAAAAATCCGACCCCACGATCAAACATATGGGCCAACACATCTATCAAAACCTCAAAGCCAGCGCAACCACAAACGATGTGCACTTTGAAAGGAATGCCAACCCTTGAATTTACAAAAAGGAGAACAGCGCCTCACATCACCCAACAGAAAAAGCAAGCAAGAGGGAGGGTAGGTGGTTTACAACCAAAACCCTTCCACTACCCTCTTAAATTTATGCTTCTCAACCGACAATGCCAACACAGAAAGAGTACAAGCACAAGAAACCAGTGCCATAAACAGCCGAACAATGAAGAGGCCAGCCATCACAAGGAGCCACACCACAACAACCCATACAACAGGGGTTGGGATGGGCAAGAGGGACGGGGATGAGCATAGTCCACACTACCGCTCATGTGCTACCAAGTGGGGATGGAGAGAAGATGAAAATCGGCCACCCTACAAACGACCCAAGGCCATCATTCGGGCAAACCCGAAAACACAACTCGATTGCCAACCCACCTTTCACACGGAAAGAAAACCTGTCGTTGGTATCATCTGGAAGGGCACGAGGGGACCGAGATGAGCCTGAGAGCCACACCACAACAACCCATACTGCTCCAAGAACTTGGAGAGCAGAGGGGGAATTGTTCACATATGCCTCCCGAGATGAGCATGGCCAACATTACCACTCATGCGCTACCGAGTGGGGATGGAGAGAAGATGAAAATCGGCCACCCTACAAACGACCCAAGGCCATCGTTCAGGCAAACCCAAAAACACAACTCGATTGCCAACCCACCTTTCACACGGAAAGAAAACCTGTCGCTGGTATCATCTGGAGGGGCGCGAGGGGACCAAGACGAGCTCGAGAGCCACACCACAATGACCCCGAGAACTTGGAGAGTAGAAGTGAAATTGTTCACATATGCCTCTCGGGACAAGCATGGCCAACATTACTGCTCATGCGCTACAGAGTGGGGATGGAGAGAAGATGAAAATCGGCCACCCTAAAAATGACCCAAGGCCATCGTTTAGGTGAACACGAAAACACAACTCGATTTCCAACCCACCTTTCACACGGAAAGAAAACCTTTCGCTGGTATCATCTAGAGGGGCACAAGGGGACCAATACAAGCCAGGGAGCCACACCACAACAACCCATACAGCTTGGAGAGCAGAAGGGGAGTTGTTCACATATACCTCCCGGGACGAGCATGGCCAACATTACCGCTCATGCGCTACCGAGTGGGGATGGAGAGAAGATGAGAATCGGCCACCCTACAAATGACCCAAGGCCATCGTTTAGGCGAACCTGAAAACACAACACGATTGCCAACCCACCTTTCACACGGAAAGAAAACCTGCCGCTGGTATCATCTGGGGGGGCACAAGGGGACCAGGAGGAGCCCGAGAGCCACACCACAACAACCCATACAGCTCCAAGAACTTCGAGAGAAGAAGGGGAATTGTTCACATATGCCTCCCGGGACGAGCATGGCCAACATTACCGCTCATGCGCTACTGAGTGGGGATGGAGAAAAGATGAAACTCGGCCACCCTACAAACAACCCAAGGCCATCGTTCAGGCAAACCCGAAAATACAACTCGATTCCCAACCGACCTTTTACACGGAAAGAAAACCTGCCACTGGTATCATATAGAGGGGCACGAGGAGACCAGGACAAGCCGGGGAGCCACACCACAACAGCCCATACAACTCCAAGAACTTGGAGAGCAGAAGGGGAATTGTTCACATATGCCTCCCGGGACGACCATGGCCAGTGTTACCGCTCATGCGCTACCGAGTGGGGATGGAGAGAAGATGAAAATCGGCCACCCTACAGACGATCCAAGGCCATCTTTCGGGCAAACCCGAAAGCACAACTCGATTTCCAACCCACCTTTCACACGGAAAGAAACCCTGTCGCTGGTATCATCTTGAGGGGCACGAGGGGACCAAGACGAGTCGGGGAGCCACACCACAACAGCCCATACAGCTCCAAGAACTTAGAGAGTAGAAGGGAAATTGTTTACATATGCCTCACAGGACGAGCATGGCCAACATTACCGCTCATGCGCTACCGAGTGGGGATGGAGAGAACATGAAAATTGTCCACCCTACAAATGACCCAAGGCCATCCTTCAGGCAAACCCGAAAACACAACTCAATTACCAACCCACCTTTCACACGAAAAGGAAACCTGTCACTTGTATCATTTGGTTGGGCACAAGGGGACTAAGACGAGCCAGGGCACCGCACCACAACAACCCACACAAGTTTACATGGATGCCCTCGCCCAAACGAGTTTGCACGAACACCATCGAACGACCCACCCGAACAAGTTGACACAGGTGCCATCGAACGCCCTGCCCGTAAGAGTTTACATGGGCGCACACAAGACCGAAACAAAGGGACAAGGGAGAGGCGGGAAAACGAGCTGCACAAATGTGCACAAAGCCACCCTCGGGTCACAACTTAGCATTTTTGTCATAGGATCGTTCACCCTAGCGCACCCTCGCCTGACCCGCCTTAACGAATTGACTCGGACGCCCTTAAACGACCCACCCGAACGAGTTCACATGGGTGCCCAAACAATCGTAACGAAGGGACAAGGGAGAGCTTGGCAAACGAGCTGCACGGACGTGCACAAAGCCAATTTCGGGTCACAAATTAGCATTTTTTGATACGGGCTCATTCACCCGGGTGCGCCCTCGACCGACCCGCCTGAAAGAGTTCACCCGAACAACCCCCCCGAACGAGTTCACACGCGCGCCCTCAAACGACTCACCGAAACGAAGGGACAAGGGAGAGCTAGGAAAATGAGTTGCACGAATGAGCACAAAGCCAACCTCGGGTCACAACTTAACATTTTTTGATACGGGCTCGGCGCCCTCGCTTGACCCACTTGAACGAGTTCACCCGAACAACCCGCCCGAACGAGTTCACACGCGCGCCCTCACACGACTCACCGAAACGAAGGGACAAGGGAGAGTCGGGCAAACGAGCTGCACGAACGTGCACAAAGCCAACCTCGGGTCACAACTTAGCATTTTTTGATACAGGCTCGTTCGCCCGGATGCGCCCTCGCCCGACCTGCCTGAACGAGTTCACTCGAATGACCCGCCCGAACGAGTTCACACGTGCGCCCGCAAACGACTCACCGAAACGAGGGACAAGGGAGAGCTGGGAAAACGAGCTGCAAGAACGTGCACAAAGCCAACCTCAGGTCACAACTTAGCATTTTTTGATACGGGCTCGTTCGCCCGGGTGCGCCCTCGCCTGACCCGCCTGAACTTGTTCAACCGAACGACCCGCCCGAACGAGTTCACACGCACGCCCTCAAATGTCTCACCGAAACAAAGGGACAAGGGAGAGTCAGGTAAACGAGCTGCACGAATGTGCAAAAAGCCAACCTCGGGTCACAACTTAGAATTTTTTGATACGGGCTCGTTCGCCCAGGTGCGCCCTCACCCGACCCGCCTGAACGAGTTCACCCGAACGACCCGCCCGAAGAGTTCAAATGCACGCCCTCAAACGACTCACCCAAACGAAGGGACAAGGGAGAGTCGGGCAAACGAGTTGCACGAACGTGCACAAAGCCGACCTCGGGTCACAACTTAGCATTTTTTGATACGGGTTCGTTCGCCCACGTGCGCCCTCGCCCGACCCGCCTTGTCACGCCCCCAATAACTTTTTTCATTTATTGGGGAGTGCGGCACCACCTTTTGTCAGGTTCGGGCAAATGTGGACTACGCCTTAACGCTTCCAACATCAATTTATCTCAGCCAAACTTATCTTTTAACTTCAATATCTTATAACATCAATCTTTATAAACAACTTACGACCGATTTATAAGCATATATTAAACAGCAATTATAATTCCCCTGTGTAATTATAATTCGTTCAGCAATTTAAACCACAGCCATAATAAAACAACACATCAACATATAACAACAATGTATAATGGGAGGGGCCAACTCCAACCGAGTTGCGCCCCAAACTGATTTATTACTTAGCCAAATTCTGTTTGCAATTTTACAGTTGCGTCAGTCTGTCCGACCTCACGACTTTCCAACAGGCTTCCGCCCAACCGATCACCGGGTCGTTACACTTGGCGCACTTTGGGCGCTCTCTGTCCTCTCCGATAATCAGACCTTACGGCCACCCCTGTTTACAATTGCGTGAGCCTTATCGGCCTCACGGCTTTTTACCACAGGCCTGCGGACTTTACGATCACTGTTTTGTTTTATCTAAAGACCCGCACTCCATGCGTTCGTCGTCCAACCCAACTGATCGTAGAACAGACCTCACGGTCAACAATTCTTTAACTGCTCGAATTACCACAGATTCGCAATCCTGACCGATTCGCTTATGGACTATGCACGCTGTTCGCGCTGCCAAGATCGGCGGGTAACCCGTTTGCTATCCGGTGTATCGCATACACCTGTTTCATTTGACCTCTGCCCGCAGACTCGTGTTGCGTCCCAACCGACCCCTGCTCCGCCTTAAAACCGAGTTGCTTGTGTCACATTTCGCTCCTCTACTTTGCGACCTCCGTTGAAAGACTTAGATCGTTTGAGTGATCGTTGCTTGATTGATCCCCAAATGCGAATGCGCCCCCATATTTATATGGATCCATTGCCAATTTTGGGAGGGGCGTCGGCTTACCAAGCCGACCCCCGAAATTCGTTTTAACACTTGTTCGTTGCCCCAAGCCACCTTGAACCATCGTGTCTCTCCTCTTTGCGGGTCGGCCCTTGTGTACAAGGCCGCCCACGCTAAGAAGTTATAAGTCCGCTATCCATTTTTAACTTGCGTGCGCTCTCCGTTGACTCGCCATTACTGTCGCTCATCGGATTCGCCACCGTGTCGTTCAGTTGTGCGCGCCCACTGTTCGATCGGGCGGGCGGGCGCACTACCGTGTCGCCCCGCCCACCGTTTGGTCCACATTTCTGTCGTGTCCCTTCGCTGTCGTGTGCGCCTTTGCCTTCGTTTGTTTGTTCGGGCGTTCGGGCGGGTGGGCGCACTACCGTGTCGCCCACCGCCATCGTTCAATCAACCACCCGCTTTGCCCATCTCTCATAATCGTTCGAGCGTCCATCGCATGTTCGCCCTGCTGCCCGTATGCCACCTCTGTCGCACCGGTATGTCGTTTCGTGTGTCGGTTCGTTCACAGTTTCGCCGGTCAGGAGTTCGTTCACCCATCGTTCAGGTTGCCCGCCCGTGCGCGGAGCACCCAACTCCTCAGGGTGTTACATCCTCCCCCACCTTATTCCGTTGTCGTCCCGAAAACCCCCATACCATCGTGTCCTCTTCGGTCCTCCATACCAAGTCGCCCTTCCAATCCATAATCCTGTGCATGTTTCAGAAGTATGTATCCCATACTATATCAAGATCGGCAACGCAACAACCTTGGCTCCCCAATATTTCAGCCCTTCAAGTTCACCATGTATGGATACCTGAGCAAGTCTCACACATTTTAACATGTGCGCACACCCACAATTTCGGTCCCCGGCTCAGGTTCATGGGAACCCCCAATTCTCTGCTGCACACGGGACCAACCTGCCCAATCACCTTACGGGCTCACTGCCTTGAGTAGCCAACGGTGAGCCCTGCTTCCTGTTTCATCTAAGCAAGTCTCAAGGGAGGTGAGCCTGGTGGCTCTCCCCTTTCCACCAACTCGGCCTATCTGTCAGGACCTTCCATTTCCAACTGTCGGAGGTACTCCTCCCGAGCTTCCTCCCAAGTTCTCAACCTTGTACCAGGTTGATGCCGTGTCTCTGAACATGTGCACACAGCTTCCATCTTCCCGTCCTGATCTTCAACCGGTTCCTTTATTTTGAAAGGACAATTTTTCACCATATGAGGTCCTTTGCACAGCCAACACCTCAAAGGCTTCTTCGTTTCAATTTCACCTTGTTTTGAAGAACTCGGTCCGGCTTGTTTTCCTCCAAGCTTCCCTCCCACCGTGCTTCGTTCAATCTTGTGAAACGCCTCATCAACCAAGCTTTTAGAGACACCCTTCTGTTTGTCCTCACGGCATTGAGCTCCCAGCTTGTTGATATAGTCAAGCTCTCCCTGCCCGACTATCACCACCTTTTTACCAAGGAGCCTTCTCCTTATCTCTTCTTCAACCTGCTTGACCTCCATCTCCACTTCGGACCTTTTCCCCCGCAATCGAGCTCTTTCGTCAAAGACCTCTTGGAGATCTAGTCTGTCCAAGTGGACCTCCTTGCCAACCTGATCACGTTTTGCCCCACACTCGCACTGGCCTTTGAGTTCGTTCAGCTCTTTCCAAAGCTCTGAACAGACTTCCCGAATCTTCGTAAGTTCGGCCTGCACTTCGACCCAGCTCAAGTTCCACTCGTTCACATACCCACACATCTCGGCTGCACTATGGTCACCATCGGACCCCTTCTTGCCACTGCCAATCTGCTTCAATACTTCGCACCGGGGAGTCTTATCAGCCCCAAGGTTACTACCGTTCACCCGTTTGCTGCTGTCCCACTCCCCCAAGGTCACCCTTATGCCTTCTTCTAGTTCTTTTCTAGCAGCGCTATCGACCAGCCTGACTGCATTATGGTCTCCATCGGCCATCTTTTTGCCACCATCAAGCTGCTTCATCGCCATACGGTCGTCCACCTTCTGTCGGGAAGACTCGCCTTCAGTTCTTCTTGCTTGTCCGCCCAAGCTTCCACGAACTCCCGTTTCAACCGGCTCTCCTTGAGCCGCGGCACTCACTGCCAATTCTCATACCATCTTCCGATTTCGACCTTAGAACTTCTGCACTCTTCCGGCAACCTGTTCACTGTCCTTAACCAAAGCCTTTACCTTTGCCAACCGAACGTTTCGTTCACTATTTCAATCTGTCAACCGGCTCGAACGACTTGTTCACCAGCCCCTCCCGAGCTGCACACTTCCGTCCGCAGGCTAAACCCGCTCTGATACCATCTGTCATGCCCCCAATAACTTTTTTCGTTTATTGGGGAGTGTGGCACCACCTTTTGCCGGGTTCGGGCAAATGTGGACTACGCCTTAACGCTTCCAACATCAATTTATCTCAGCCAAACTTATCTTTTAACTTCAATATCTTATAACATCAATCTTTATAAACAACTTACGACCGATTTATAAGCATATATTAAACAGCAATTATAATTCCCCTGTGTAATTATAATTCGTTCAGCAATTTAAACCACAACCATAATAAAACAACACATCAACATATAACAGCAATGTATAGTGGGAGGGGCCAACTCCAACCGAGTTGCACCCCAAACTGATTTATTACTTAGCCAAATTCTGTTTGCAATTTTACAGTTGCGTGAGTCTGCCCGACCTCACGACTTTCCAACAGGTTTCCGCCCAACCGATCATCGGGTCGTCACACTTGGTGCACTTTGGGCGCTCTCTGTCCTCTCCGATAATCAGACCTTACGACCACCCCTGTTTACAATTGCGTGAGCCTTATCGGCCTCATGGCTTTTTACCACAGGCTTGCAGACTTTACGATCACTGTTTTGTTTTATCACGAGACCCGCACTCCGTGTGTTCGTCGTCCAACCCAACCGATTGTAGAACAGACCTCACGGTCAACAATTCTTTAACTGCTCGAATTACCACAGATTCGCAACCCTGACCGATTCGCTTATGGACTATGCGCGCTGTTCGCGCTGCCAAGATCGGCGGGTAACCCGTTTGCTGTCCGATGTATCGCATACACCTGTTTCATTCAACCTCTGCCCGCAGACTCGTGCTGCGTCCCAACCGACCCCTGCTCCGCCTTACAACCGAGTTGCTTGTGTCACATTTCGCTCCTCTACTTTGCGACCTCCATTGAAAGACTTAGATCGTTTGAGTGATCGTTGCTTGATTGATCCCCAAATGCGAATGCGCCCCCATATTTATATGGATCCATTGCCAATTTTGGGAGGGGCGTCGGCTTACCAAGCCGACCCCCGAAATTTGTTTTAACACTTGTTCACTGCCCCAAGCCGCCTTGAACCATCGTGTCTCTCCTCTTTGCGGGTCGGCCCTTGTGTACAAGGCCACCCACGCTAAGAGGTTATAAGTCCGCTATCCATTTTTAACTTGCGTGCGCTCTCCGTTGACTCGCCATTACTATCGCTCATCGGATTCGCCACCGTGTCGTTCAGCTGTGCGCGCCCACTGTTCGATTGGGCGGGCGGGCGCACTACCGTGTCGCCCCGCCCACCGTTCGGTCCACATTTCTGTCGTGTCCCTTCGCTGTCGTGTGCGCCTTTGCCTTCATTAGTTCGTTCAGGCGTTCGGGCGGGTGGACGCACTACCGTGTCGCCCACCGCCATTGTTCAATCAACCACCCGCTTTGCTCATCTCTCATAATCGTTCGGGCGTCCATCGCATGTCCGCCCTGTTGCCCGTATGCCACCTCCGTCGCACCGGTATGTCGTTTCGTGTGTCGGTCCGTTCACGGTTTCGCCGATCAGGAGTTCGTTCACCCATCGTTCGGGTCGCCTGCCCGTGCGCGGAGCGCCCAACTCCTCAGGGCGTTACACGCCTGAACGAGTTCACCCAAACAACCCGCCAGAACGACCCGCCCGAACGAGTTCACACGCACGAACGACCCACCTGAACGAGTTCACCCGCCCGTACGAGTTCACACGCACGCCCTCAAACGACTCACCGAAATGAAAGGACAAGGGAGAGCCGGGCAAATGAGCTGCACGAATGTGCACAATGCCATCCTCGGGTCACAACTTAGCATTTTTTGATACGGGATCGTTCGCCCGGGTGCGCCCTCGCCCAACCCGCCTGAACGAGTTCACACAGATTCCCTCGCCCGAATGACCCGCCCGAACGAGTTCACACGGACGCCCTCGCCCGACCCGCCCGAACAAGTTCACACGCACACCCTCGCCCGACCCGCCCGAACAAGTTCACACGCACGCCCTCAAACGACTCACCGAAACGAAGCGACAAGGCTCCCACGTATTAGCTCTAGAATTACTATGGTTATCCAAGTAGTATGGTACCATAAAAAAAACTATAACTCATTTAATGAGCCATCCTCAGTTTATAAGTCTGAATTAGTTCATACTTAGACATGCATGGCTTAATCTTTGAGACAAGCATATGACTACTGGCAGGATCAACCAGGTAGCACCCTCCCACTTCAAAGGGCATTCCGGGCGCTCTCTTACCAAGAGCCAACCTGAACACCCATCGATTCAGAGAGATGTCGAAATATCATGCAAAACTTTTATACCTTGCACCTCTTGCATCCCAAGAAGGAAGCACACGCAACATGCCCAGGACATGGCGAACAAATGGGTAGACCTGTCGAGCCACAACGCACCAAGGCCACTCCGGAGTTTGCAACCGAGCCCCCGACTGACAAGAAAACGAGGGATCACACACCCACTCCCCCTAGAAATGAATGCCTCCAAAAGCCTCCGCGACGCGCAGAGAGGCCACCTAGGAGTCCACCCGGACAGCAGCAACAGTGGACCTCGATCGCATGATCGCCTGCGGCAGCCTCAATGCAAAGGAAACGGAAGGAAACAAAACAAGACCAACCGAGCCCACAACCTCTCTTAGAAATTCCCCCTGACCCTCCAAGCCACGCACCGAGGCCACCTAGGAGTCCACCCGGACAGCAGCAACGGTGGACCTCGATCACTCGACCGCCTGCGGCACCCACGATGCGAAGGCAAAGGAAGGGAATAAATGCAAATCTGGAGGCTCGACGCAATACAAGAACATATCCAAACAAGAGGAGGGATCGGGCAGCTCCGCACCCCACGCACCGTACGTAAAGGCAACCTAGGAGATTTCCAACAGCTTTACCGACCGGACGATGAATAACTTTTCCCCTACGTCCACCTCCACGCAAAGTAGGGAGGTCAAAGCGTTCCACCTCGAAATCCTTCTTCCAGATAGCCCCCACCATCGACATAGCAAGCCTCCTCCCCATTGGACCACGAAAGCATACACAATTGAAAGAACACATGCCCCCAACCTCCCCTCCCCGCACGGA
>APFE030670140.1:9836-22621 GCA_000404065.3 Pinus taeda | reverse complement strand
CACCATGTGATGACCGTCGATCTATGAGATCCAACAGATCTCATGCACTCTTAGTTTGTTTCCCCTTTGACTTGTTTTTTCTTATTTTGATGGATTTACGCCTCATCCAGGGTTCTTTCCATACTCTATTTTAAATGCACAATAAATCCACATATATAACAATCACTCGATATCTTTGGATTTCCATCGATCCTTTCAGTGATCAATGATCGATCAACAATCTATCAACACAGAACATTCAGACTATCTCTAATAATACACATAGCACACAATTTCACACTGAACACACTCTTTTCTATTATACACAACATAATTACATTCTAAGGCATTTCAGCCTTAGGCACAAGTTCCCTCTCGACTACATTTTGATTACTCCCGGCTCACAAATCTTCCTCTATCACTCTCTATCTATTATTGTCTATCTCTATATCTCCCTCTCACACACACAAAATCTCTTTCTATAAGAGATTACAATAGTTGTGCATCATTTAAGACCATATGATTCCTCCCACAATCACTTGACAAACCCCTAAACTCTTTATACGCATACATGCATATGGCAGATTATATTTAATTAAGTCTTTGAGAGATTTTATCCATTCCATCATTTAAGCCCTGTTTTAATAGAAATTGTCCCCTGTTTAGCTCGATGGTCCATGTCCTCCTTGCTCCACTTTGGATTCCTTATTTTAATGAAGAGTGTCGGATCCTCTTACATCAGACTCTCGAGGCACAAAAATTTATGACCTCTTTGTCATATGCTTCTCCTTGTCCTTAGCAATTCTACCCACTTCTCAGTGGAACTACCTTTATGATCTTCTGTGATCTGCAACCAAACCTTTGTAGTAACAGTCTTCCTCTACTACATGATACCTCACCAAGATTTCTCCTGAGCTTAGTCTTTTGGCATCCTTATGGGTCCCTCTTGTTTGGAACCAATTGACCACTCCTCGCTCTAGGCTTGCTACAAGTATTCTCACCATCTGTTGTCATTCTCTGCACGAGAGTAAGACCATAAACTCTCTAGCTTCATCAACTATAGCTCTTCTCCTTCTGCTTGCACTCTTTCTTCCTTCTCGTAGGAAAACTTTCCCTTAACCTTTCCCTACTCTGATACCACTTGATGAAAGGTGATTTTGGGGTAAGCCAAAATCCCTTTCATTTACAAATTTTGATCCTGAGGCCTGTGGGTTATGGCCCAAAAACCTATCAGAAATTTTATTGAGGCATAAAGCCTTTAAACTCGGGACCACACAACATATCAGAGTAACATGGGAACACGGGAAAAACACACCCGAACACTTAACCAGAACTCAAAAATTATAGACCCGCATATATAAATCTTGTTGGGTTCGCACTCCTAGTCCATCGCCTTCCCGCTATGCTCTCCATTCATCGATATCCAATCTATGATCAGCCTGATCTCCACCATCCAATTCTTTCTCTGATCCAATGGCTATCGGTGCATCGCTTAATCGACATTCCATCGCGTTGTTCACTAGCCCTTCACCTCTGTGATTAAATCATGACCGTCAATCTAGCATTGATACAATGGTTGTTTCTTAGCCTGATCAATCAACTTGCATGACAATCCTCCACCGTCGATTTGCGCTCAAAGGATCTGATGGTTCACAATGATTTCACGTAAACAACAACCACGGGGATTAACTACCCAATAAAGTGGTTTCCTCTATCCTCCTTACTGCTACGTGTCGCTTGATGAGTGGAATCGGTGCTCACCCTTCAATACCACTTATGGGTTTGAGGCCACCCAAAATACCACTTCCACTATTTAAAACCTGCTCTTCGCCAATTATCTTCCGCACTCTTTCACCATGTGATGACCATTGATCTATGAGATCCAATGGATCTCGCACTCTCTGTCTATTTCCCCTTTGACTTGTTTTCACTAGTTTTGATGGATTTACACCTCATCCAAGGTTCCCACCATACTCTATTTTAAACACACGCTAACTCCACATATATAGCAATCACTCGATATCTTTGGATCACCATCAATCCTTTCAGTTATCAATGATTGATCAACAATCTAGCAACACAGAACATTCAGACTATCTCTAATAATACATACAATGCACAATTTCACACTGAACACACACTTTTCTATTATACACAACATAATTACATTCTATGGCATTTCGGCCTTAGGCACAATTTCACTCTCAACTACATTTTGATTACTCTCAGCTTACAAATCTTCCTCTATCACACCCTATCTATTACTATCTATCTCTATATCTCCCTCTCACACACATAGACTCTCTTTTTATAAGAGATTACAACAGTCATGGATCGTTTAAGACCACACGATTTCCTCCAACAATCACTCAACAAACCCCTAAACTCTCTATATGCATACATGCATATGGCATATTACATTTAATTAAGTTTTCAAGAGACTTTATCCATTCCATCATTTAAGCTCTATTTTAATAGAAATTGTCCCCTATTTAGCTCGATGGTCCTCCTAACTCCTCCAAACTCCGATCACTGATCAGCTTCATCGGCACTTCAACATTCCACTATCCACTAGCCCATCACCTCTTGTGAAATGTGACCATCGATCACTTCTGGAATGTCGATCTGATTCTGATGCAACGGTCGATCTCCTTTCCCAATCCAAAAGTCACTTGATGGTCCTCCGTCGTTGACCTACACTTAGTAGATCCAACGCTCCACAACAATTTCGGGTGAGGAACATGCACGAGGATTAACCACCTAATAAAGCGGTTTCCTCTCTCCTCCTCATGGTTGTGTGTCTGCCGCTAAGTGGAATTGGGTGCCCAACCCGAATTACCACTTACCACTTGTGAAATCACCCAAAATACCACCTTCTATTGCGAAACCACTTCTCTCATGAATTAACTTCCATGCTCTTTTTCCATGTGATGATCATTGATTTCTTCCATCATACGGTATTCACTCACTTCAGGTTTAGCTCAAGTTTTATCGGGTTTTCCTCTATTCTGCTTGACTTAGCGCATTAACACATTTTCTCTGCCATTTCTCTAAAACAAACAACATGATATTTTAGATCGCCATCGATCCATATGGTGATCAATGATCGATCAAAAATCTAGCAACACAGAACATTCAGACTATCTCTAATAATATACACAGCGCACAATTTCACATTGAACACACACTTTTCTATTATACATAGCATAATTACATTCTAAGGCATTTTAGCCTTAGGCACAAGTTCCCTCTCGACTACATTTTGATTACTCTCAGCTTACAAACCTTCCTCTATCACTCTCTATCTATTACTATCTATCTCTATATCTCCCTCTCACATGCACAGACTCTCTTTTTATAAGATATTACAACAGTTGTGGATCATTTAAGACTGCATGATTTCCTCCCACAATCACTCAACAACCCTAAAATCTCTATATGCATACATGCATATGACAGATTACATTTAATTAATTCTTCGAGAGACTTTATCCATTCCATTATTTAAGCTTTGTGTTAACATAAATTGTCCCATGTTTAGCTCGATGGTCCATGTCCTCCTTGCTTCGCTTTGGATTCCTTCTTTTAATGAAGTGTCGGATGCTCCTGCATCAAGTTGTCTTTAGGACATGTTTCGTTTAGATATAGAAAAAATTGTGTACACATTAATGGTACCTTGTGTTTTTAAAACAGAAATAGTGTTGGAAACCCATGATGTATACTCTACTGGGTAAATGAATTTGGCCTGCCTGAGCTTATCGATTTCAACTTTAATTGCATCATGCTTAGACGATGAATAGGCCTTTATTTCTTAGGGACATGAATGGAATCTAGTCAAGTGTCTATAAGATGTTCAATAATGGTGGGATCAATTTTGAGAATCTCATAATAATACCAAGTGAAAACATCACAAAATTATATGAATAACATAGTGTAACCTTGAATTTCTTCTGGGGTGCATTGTGCCCCCAACATGATATTTTCTTTAAATCTTGGCTTGTTTGAGATGTTAATCTTAACGGTAAGTTAAATGTTCACAATGTTACCTTCTTAAAAAGAATCTGGTGCAAGAGTAGGATTTTAAAACCACTCAACTTCCCCGTGGGTGAAGTATTTTGACTCCACAACATATTGATCATGTGACTGTTGTAGAACGAAATATGCACGATGACATATATCATCCCAATGATAATGAGGGTGGTCATGGCTTCCATGATGTCTTCATCATAATGAAAAATTGTGGGGAGAGGTGGGAGG
This sequence comes from Pinus taeda, assembly GCA_000404065.3. Taxonomy (NCBI): domain Eukaryota; kingdom Viridiplantae; phylum Streptophyta; class Pinopsida; order Pinales; family Pinaceae; genus Pinus; species Pinus taeda. Next base: position 18,385 of record APFE030670140.1, on the reverse strand, counting down.
AAGGTAGGTTAATTGATGATGGTGGACAACCTACGACATCACTATGCGAGAGAAGGTTAACATATACATCATTAGGGAGAGGAGATGAATAACTAGTGGATGTATAATTCACCAATCTTGAGACCAAAGTGTCTTTAGAGGACTGTTCTAAAGAAACACAATTCGAAATTCCTAAGGAGTATGAATAAGTCGATCCCATGGATGATGGCAGGTAGAGGATAGATGTTGAATTGTTCATCATTTTGGCATTAGGAGGGGGAATGACAATAGTGGGTTTAGAGGCCTCTTGTATTGGGGAAGAATTGGTACAAGGACCTGTATATAAAGGAGAAGGAGAGTCACTAAAAGTAGAATCTAGTTGGCGAAGTACATGGAGTGTATTGTGAAAATATTTGAGACAAGGAAAATAATGAGAATAATGTCTATATGTATTGCACAAACGATAATGGTGTTTTGTGCATAACGATTTAGTCTTCTTGGCAAACTTAGGTAAGGTGATTTGCACCTTTGGGATATTAGGGTTGGGTTGAATACCATATTTATAAAACCATGCTCTTAACATAAGATATATCAAGGAAATTACTAGTGGCATGACCATGAACATCACACAAAGCACATGGATGAGTAGGCTTCTGTGGTTTAGCAGGAGTGGTTGTTGCTTAGGTTGCCTTGTATTTTCCCCCCTCACCAAATGATTTTGCAACAGAAGAAACTGTCTATTGAGGCTGTTGTGGACCTGAAGAAAAGGTGGGGTTGGTAGAAATTAGTTGTGAAGTATCCAAAAGGTTTTAGGTGATCAGACGAGGTGTTTGTAGGAGGATCAATGTGCCAAACTGGGATCCACAAATCCATGTTAGGAAGACTCAATGTAGCCATTACAAGAGTAGGAAATATCTCTATTGGTAGGAATAAGAAGTGTATTTGATTAAATGGGTTGTTAGGTTCCTATACCAATAGGAGTCATAATTTTTGAATGGTTAAAATTAAACATGTAATATGTACATACCTTTGCTTTCTGCAAATGTTTTCCATATTCAAAAAATTAAAAAATGTAAAGAGGGTATGTCCTAAAAGAAAAATCAAATGAAAAAAATAATAAAAAGGTCAAAAAAGATAATAAAAAAATATGAACCCCAAGAAAAAAAGGACCATGAAAGTGAGCAAATCAAAATTACACTCCTAGTTACTTTTGATACATAATAAATGATTGTGTGTAGCTTGTTACCTTTGCCACAATCCATGATAGTCAAAATGTTTAAACTTGACTACTTCATGTTTTCAATTTTTGGATTATAGATAGAGAATCAAATCTGACCAAACTGTTTAATCTTGGTAGACAATTAGATTAGGTAGAGTAAATAAAAGGAGCTCAATTGTTTAATCCGAGCCCTTGGATGTAATAAGGTTAGACATAGTTAGATTACTATTGTAAAAGGAAAGAAAATGTTTTGATAAGGGTTTGCAGCTGAAGTGCAACCTAATAAAGAGAAGTAAAAATGGCATGATGAGTAGGTGGGTAAGTAAAAGAAAGGTTGCAGAATTGTAATGATTGTTAGATAAAAGCATATTGATCACCTTCATCATGAAAGTTCTAAGCATGGATGAAAATTGGACATGCATCAAGTCCATATAGTCAGATTGATTAACTTCCCTCACTCATTACACCTTTCACTTAACTAATTTCCAATAAAAAGTCTTAAGTAGTTGAATTGAGGCTTCTGTGATCCATAATGGTTGAAAGAGTAACTTCAGTGTAAAGGAGGCCTTCGAAGTGATCTATTGCCTAATAGATCCCGATACCGCGCAACTCGTGGAGATCTGTCTCACTTCCATGTTCTTCTGCTTCGAGGGTGAATTCTTCGAACAGACTTGTGGTGTTGCCATGGGTTCCCCTCTTTCCCCTATTGTGGCGAATCGTTTTATGGAAGATTTCGAAGCCAGAGCTTTATCCTCAGCTCGTCTTCTTCCTAGGCTTTGGAAAAGGTATGTGGATGACACTAATGTCATCTGGCCCCATGGCCCTGAGGAGTTGGATCACTTCTTTAAACACCTCAACAGCCGGTCCTCTGCCATTAAGTTCACCATGGAAAAAGAGGTCGATGGTTGCCTCCCGTTCCTGGATATTCTTATATCTCAGAATAAGGATGGCTTTCTCTCGCACTCGGTGTTCCGTAAAAAGACTCATACTGAGCAGTATCTTCATGCAGATTCCCATCATTTCCCTGCTCAAAAGTTGGGGGTTCTTAACACCCTCGCTACTCGTGCCCTCACGATCTTTGGTTGTGAGAGCTTTGAAAAGGAGAGATCCCATCTCCTCAATGTCTTTGTGGAGAATGGATATAGTAAACGCCTAGGACAGATGGTGTTCCGTAAAGCCTCAAAAAGGGCATTAATTAAGAAAGAATCTACAGAGCGGCGTCTAGGTGTCCATCTTCCCTATGTCTAAGGAACCACGGACAAGATCGCTCGGATCCTTAAAAGATATGATATTCCCTCAACCTTTAGGCCCCTCAACACCATTCGCAATTCCCTCAGATCGGTGAAAGATCCCGTTAACCCTAAGGACATGAAGGGTGTCTACTTGATCCCTTGTTCATGTGGGACCCCCTATATTAGGGAAACAGGGCGCTCCATCCATCAAAGGATCTGCGAACATGCTGCTGACCTAAGACATGGGAGATCCAAGTCGTCAACTTTAGCTGAGCATGTAGAAAATACCAAGCATCAGGTGTGTATTGAGGAGGCCAAGATTGTGGCCAAAGTTGCTCAGTTCCATCATCGGAAATTTAGGGAAGCTATCGAGATTGAAAAGAGGCCGAACAATCTCAATAGAGATGATGGCTGGAAAATTAGTAGGCGTTGGATTCCAGCGCTCTCTTCTTAGTTGGTTTTTCTGCCCCCTCCTCGGTGTTGTGCTTTCTTTATTTATCTATGTCTTGTAGTATTTGCAGTATTATTATTATGATGATTTATTTATTTGGTTATTTTTTCTCTATTCTAATTTTTATTTTTTCTCGCCTCGTATTTGTATTAGTATTATTATTGCTATTATTATTAGTATTATTATTACTTTCTAACTTAATTTAACTTCCCAATTTATATTAATAATATTTAATTAAGTAAATAAATTACCTTTTGAACTAAGTTCATCCTAATTTACCTGATATTATAACTTTATAACATATTATATAGATATATAATTATTAATAAATAGTTTTTAATAAATTAATAAATCAATATTTTTTTTTTTTTTTTAAATGCCATTATTTAAGTTTTTTTTTAAATAATAATGAAAATAATCCTAAAATAAATAAATAAATAAATTTTGCTTTAATTTTATTTACTTTTTATTTAATTTATTTATTTATTATTATTATTATTAAGTATTATTTTTATTATTATTATTATGCATAATAATTATTTTAGTGAAACAATATATTAATTTATTTTTTATTTTAATCCTAACCTCTATCTATTAACATAATATTATAACTTTAAGTAAGGTATATCTATATTATTATAATTAAAAAATAAATTGATTAATTAATTTAACCAACTTGAATAGTTCAATTTCACCGGATTGAACCTCTAATAATATTAATAAATATTAGAAATAATAATTAAATTAAAAATTTTGTAAATATAAATTTGTCGTAGGTCCTAGGGTTAGAATTAGCCGTTAGTCAATTTAATCGTTGGAGTCTCTGCTCAGACTATTTAACATGCTAAGCTGGATCTGTTTCTTCAACTTGTCCTGACGATGAGCCACACTGGTTGGTTCGAAACACGTCGACAAATGTCTGTCTACATGTGATTTACGCCGAAGTTACTCTTTCAAGTCTTAAGTACCCAAAACCTTAAGTCAAAGGGGCTTAGAGCATTTCTCTGACTTCTGGAGGGACCGAATCCTCGGCCCAATGACTTATAGGTCCTAAATACTAGAAACCCCCTCATAAACATTCACCCCCTTTAATTTACTCATATTCCCAAAAAAATCCGTTTTCTTAAGAAAAACACCATTTTCCTAAGGAAGAGTCATTTTCCCCTAATAAATCCCTTCTTTCAAAGGATAAAACTCTATTTTCCTTGGAAAAGTGATCACCCCCATGAAAAATACGCCTTTTCTCAAAAAACCCAAAATAAACTTTTAGACTAAGTTCTAATGTGTTTATGTGAAAAGCAAATGAATTAGATACATTACACTTAGTGCTAAACCCATTCTCCACCATTTCCATATTAATTTCTAACGTTTATGTATATATTAATTCCCCAAAACAAAATAACCCTTCCTGTATTTTTATATAACAAATCCCTATGAATTAATACCCCGCCCCCCTAAAAAAATTTGAAACATAAACTTTATAAAACACCCCAACTCGACTAAAAAAGTTAATTGATCGATCTGCGGTTAATCAATAATCTAACCCTCCTCCAATGAAAAATGCCCCCGATGCCCTAACCCCACAATAATCTATTCATTTAATCTAACTCGTCGCACTTAAACATTGGTTGGGCCCCTCCATTTCCCTTCGTACAAAATCCCCCACCCCGATCACCGTGCGATTAGCTCCCCGTTAATCCGATGGTTATTACCCATATCGGGTAGCCTCTAGTGCCCGAACTTTACACACCTGATATGGGTTATTTCCTTTTGGGCCCCGATGCTTTGTGGCACCCGATGAGTGGCATTTGGCGGCCTCCCCCTGACACCACTCCAACAACAAAAGTGGTGCGATCAAACCTGCTTACTGCCTCCCCCTAGATGACAAAAAGTCACCTCTCCTGCTAAAAGCCAAACGTACTTTCTCCCCATGTGCCCACCAATGGTTGACTTTGCAAATATAGCTAAAAAACCCATTATTTTTTGGTTTTGTCATGAAAAAGACACTCGAACCTCCATGCAAGCGACAGATTATGTGCAACTGCCAACCCACATCCAACTGTTGACTTGCAGAAGGCACTAAACTCTAGTCGACCCTTTAGTTTAAACAAGCCACCTGCAACTGTGCACGGTCACCCGTCAACCCGTTAGAGCCAAAAATTCCAGGTATTTATCCAAATACACCATAATCCCTGTCTCATTGATGAACCAATTACCCAATTGCTTAGATTTATTAAGTAATTAAGTGAAAGAATTGCACATCAACCCAAAACTACTTTGCAATTGAGCCAAATTGCCCTTATTTGACTGAAAACCCTTTTCCCCATTCTTAAATCCACAAGAACTAAGAATGGTCGCTCCAGTTGCAATGGACATCCATCCAATTACCACTCTCCTTCTAGATTTAGACCATCTCCCTGTGGCGGAAAAAGATTTCCATATCAAGGACACTACTCTCCGTGAATCCCCTATTAAACTATATTTTTGATATAAGGGACCAATACCTAAACCAGTTTGACCAAATTGGGCTTTGGGAATCCAATTTACCCAAGTACCAGTTCCCAGAGGTGCATATCTCTCCTGAAATTTTTCATTATTGCCATACCAATTATAGCCCTAGTCAAAGAGTAGTGATGTCTCCAAACCAGGATGTACTCTTTACCATCACTACTGAATCCATCAATGAAATGCTTCAATTGCAACCTGGACAAAATTTGACCCTTATTTCCATTGGAGACCTGCTAGATTAATTTCCCAAGCTTACCACTACTAGACTTGCTGAAATATTCCAAACCTTTGTTGTGGAAGATAAACATATTCCAAAGGATCCTCCCCCATACACGTGGACAATATTTTCTAAACCTGGCCAGGACATTGTGTCAATGATATCTAGTGTCTTAGGCCATACTACCAATGAGTATGTAGATGAAATCCTTTTAGCCTTCATGTCCATTTTTACTCCAGGATAGCCCCCTGCTGTCATGTACAATTATGGCAAGTACATATCTGATAGGATGCATGAATAATATTTTAGAATGGATAATGAAAGAGTGTTTAAGTATTCTTTAGTTTTGTGCCACCTTTTCTTATACTATCAAGCTGATAAATTCCCATTTACTCTTTAAAAGCTTGATACAAGAGGTGATGCAGGAGCATCGAGACCTCTTCAGTTGTAAATATGGAATAAAAAGGGGGGTGTGATTATTTTAAATATTTTGTTATTTTTAATTTTTAATAGGGAGTGTTTTAGGCATAAAAGCAATAGATGTGGATAAGGAAGGCTTTTCTATTTTAGAACAAGGAAAAAGATGGAAAAAACCTCAAGATGCTTTTTACCCTGTGTATGCATTGCATGTAGACACTTAGCGCTTTTAGTGGGGTGATTCTAGATCATGCTTAGTTTTTATAAATTAGGAATGTTGAGGCATTGAGGATCAGGGAGATAGAGTGTGAGAGGTTTCTGGTTGGGAGCCTACGGGCAGTTTGTAAAGGGCCATCAATTCTAATTATCTGGCCAACACAAGTTTGTAAGTAATTTGTTTTGTTTTAAATCATATATATATATAGATTGGATGATTGTGAAAGTTGTATAGTTGGAAGGATGAATGCATGTGAATTATTTGAATTGAATTGGCCATTGGGGTTATTTAACTGAGATGTATTTTGCAAGTGAAGAGATCCTGCGTATTGCAGGCTTGACTTGCATCAAGTGATAGGTATTGCAGGCCAGCCTGGCATCAAGTGGTATCAGAGCAGGAATAGCTCTTTTTGAAGGTTCAAGTGTTTTTTGTTAATTTAATTGCATGTGATGATTTTTGGGACTGATGAATATTGATTTACAGGAATAGTGAAGAAATCTCAGCGGGAAGAAGGAGAAGTGAATGTGGCAGAACCTGAAGATTCAACAGAGGTTGAATAAAGTTGCAGATGGGAGAAGCCTATAGGAGTAGTAGAGGATGCTCAAAAGGTTCCAGCAGAGAACCAATGGTTACCAAAAGACCAGATCCGAAGGGAAGGATTGGTGAGGTAAGTGGTAGCAAGAGAGGTTGCTGCGGCAGAGGCTTCATGCAACTCATAGGGGAACAACTTATGGCAATGGAGAAGACTACTAAAAGTCATAAAGGAGAAAGCAGAGGTTCAAAAAGAAGCCACGGAGATGAGATGACTACAGGAGTTCGAGAAAGAAAGATTGCATAAATAAAGGCACAGTTACAGGTACTGGAAGAACGGCTGCAGGAGCAGGAAAAGCAGAAAGGAAAATGGATCTTTCCACTGAAGGGAAAGAGAGTGATTTGGTGAAAATTGCAGAGGAGGTTGAGGCAAATTATGATTGCCTTGGTCAGAAAGGGACATAGAGTTCTTGCGCCAGAGTTGGAGGTTGAAAATCCCACATGCAGATATATTAAAAGGAAAGTGTTGAAGGAAGAAGTCAGAACTAAAAAGTCTTGTAGTTTTAACACTGATGGGTTGTGTATGTTTTTAGGTGTTGAGGAGGATGTGCCATCTTATGAAATTGTTACAGCACAAGAGGAAGTTCTTGTGGAAGTGAATCATTCTGAAGCATAGATAAAGGAAGTAACAGTTGATACTGAAAGTTTACATATGAATGTAGGTGATGATGAGGTTCTTCAGCGATGCTACAGAGAGATTGCATTGTTAGAATATTGGTTGGAGAATCCACAGTATGACAGGGAGATTGCAGAAGAAAGAGGCCAGTGTAGTGAACCAGAAGAAAAAGTTGCAGATGAAGTTGCAGATGAAATTGCAGGTGATGAGCCAAAGCATGTTGCAGAGGGACAAAAAGTTTGGGAGGTAGCAACATCTATGGCAATAGCAGTAGCAACATCTATGGTGACAGCAGCAGCAACATCCATAGTGACAGCTCAGACAACAGTGATAGCAGCAGAAGAGGCACTAAAGCCTTATGATTTTTATTCTAACAATTGCTTTGTGAGTACAGGTCTTACTGAAGAAGCTGGAGAAAGTATGCTAGACAAAGAAATTAAAATGATGATGTGGAGGATGATGAAGGAGTCCTGGAAGAGACCAACACCAGTGAAGAAAAAGAGGAGAAGGAGCAAAAAGAAGACAACAGAAGATTGCAAGAGTGCAGCCAGTGGAGCGATGTAGCATAAAGTGTGGAGACGTGGAGAAGAACAACAGACAAAAGCAGCGACAAATGGAAACTTGCAGCACAAAGTATGGGATCCAGGCACATGATCAGGAGATCATGATTAATTTTAAGGTTGGGTGTATGATGCAGGAGCATCGAGACCTCTTCAGTTGTAAATATGGAATAAAAAGGGGGTGTGATTATTTTAAATATTTTGTTATTTTTAATTTTTAATATGGAGTATTTTAGGCATAAAAGAAATAGATGTGGATAAGGAAGGCTTTCCTATTTTAGAACAGGGAAAAAGATGGAAAAAACCTCAAGATGCTTTTTACCCTGTGTATGCATTGCATGTAGACACTTAGAGCTTTTAGTGGGGTGATTCTAGATCATGCTTAGTTTTTATAAATTAGGAATGCTGAGGCATTGAGGATCAGGGAGATAGAGTGTGAGAGGTTTCTGGTTGGGAGCCTACGGGCAGTTTGTAAAGGGCCATCAATTCTAATTATCTGGCCAACACAAGTTTGTAAGTAATTTGTTTTGTTTTAAATCATA